>MU106272.1:14082-145811 GCA_012274485.2 Sinapis alba | reverse complement strand
AAAAAACTAGAATGATTAGTTATGGAGTATTTCTTTGAATAATGAAGACCATATCAATTCTACCAACTGTTGCGTTATTATGTCATAGAAAAAAAAGAAGACATATAACTTAGAGCAGAAGTATCTCCATGTCAAATAGTGGTAATAAACAAATATAGGATGTTGTTCAAAACAAAATTAACAAAGCAAAATGTCTGTTAGAACTTGCAAGACATCAACATTACAACAATTATTCATATTAGCAAATTATAACAGAATTAATTAAGCCTTAGTGCGTGCATTAAGGCATTGCGTTTGCTTGGGCCATGAGTAGTGCCATCCTTATAAGAGCATCTACATCTTTTAGGTATTCTTAGAATACTTCAAAAAGTTAATATTAAAATACAATGTAATTATTTAATTATTTTTTATTTACAGAAAATATTCAATTATAAAGTGACATGTGTATAATGATTATTTTAAAATATCTCATTTTTTCAAATGAGCTATTTTGTCACTTTTTCTTTTAAGAAATATTGTAAAAGCTCTATTAACATGAGTTCCAATTTCTCTTGTTTCATATTTCAAGTATTTTATACTCAGTTGACTATTCAATATACTAGTTTTACACTGCCTATATACAGAAGGATTTTCTTGTGTTGACAAAATAAAATATTGATTTATTCGTGAAATCGGAATTAAGTGGATTTTACCAATTACACTCTATTGCTTTGATTATCCATCTACTTCTAAATCCATAGAAGTCACATATTGCTTAGAAGATAAATTACTTATTTTAAATAAAGGGAACTAACTTGTTCATGGAAACATTGTAATATACTAAAACACATACATATATACACACATATATATATAATATATATATATTCAATTATACAGCCAAAAGTGGAGAGAGCCAGCGCAACCAATTCAATACTAATTTAAAATAGCTATTCTTATGACAGCTACTTTTTTTTTTTTCTGGGGTCAAATTTGACAACTAACTTAAAAATCTTTTATTTTGTGTGCACCAACTAATTTTTAAAACTATATAATTACTCATTATGGAGTATTTATTTGTATTAGGAAGACCAAATCAATTCTACTCTAACAAACATGTACCAACTGTTGCATTCCTATGTCATCAAAATGAAGACCTTATCTTCATTCTCCATACTTTTCATAATATACCTTTAATTAGTTAAAAATATAGAATTAATATTTAAACTCATATTGCTGACAACTCATCAAAACTTATTATATATTATATATAAAAATTAGCCGTCTGTTGGAAAAGTTTTCAAAATAAATAAATATTTGATTCAATTTCGGCCATCGTCTCGTCTTCTCTTCCTTCTTCTTCCTCTGTTCATCTCCTGCTCATCGTCTCGTCTTCTGATCATCATCCATGGCTGTTACCCTTGAAGTTACTCCGGCGAGAAAACGGCGTCCTTTGGTCGACGGACATCTCGATTCCCCGAAAATATCAGATACAAAACTAATCCGATCACTGTTCTTCGCATCTCAAGAGCTTTCTCATATGCAACCTCTCAGATTCATCCTTCGACGTAATTCTCAATCCATCATACGAAAGGTGAAGATACTAGCCGCCGTTTTCGATGAGCTTCTTCGATCTCACATGGTTTACTCGCAATCCGCTCAGCTCTGTTTCGAGGAGATGAACATAGTGATGCAACGTATGAAGACTTTGATCGAAGACTGCACAAGGTCAAGCAAACTGTGGCTACTCTTACAGATCGAAAACGTTTCCTTCAGTTTTCACGAACTCATCACCGATCTATCCACCGTTCTCGATATTTTACCTGTCAATGATTTCAACCTCAGTGAAGACGCCGAAGATCTCATCGTTTTTTTAAAGAAGCAATGCTCTGATGCGATTCAGTTCGTTGAGCCTCGCGACGATGATCTCCGTCGTAAAGTGACGGATACAATCGACGGAATAAAGCATCAGACCGTTCCAGATCAGTCGAAGCTGATCGAAATCTTCAACGATCTAGGTCTTCTCGATTCCATTAGTTTGATTGAAGAGATCCAGAGACTGGAGGATGAAACTCATGATCAGATCGACGAGAGATCAAGAATCGCAGCAGCTTCTCTCATCGGACTTGTGCGTTACGCAAACTGCGTTTTGTACGGTCCTTCTACGCCGTCGCCTCACCCTGACTTCCGCCGCCATAAGTCGTTGTCAGAAGCCAACATCCCGGCGGATTTCCGGTGTCCGATCACATTAGAGCTTATGCGTGACCCGGTGGTGGTGTCAACCGGGCAAACGTACGATCGAGAATCGATCGATCTCTGGATCAAGTCAGGGCACAGTACTTGCCCCAAAACAGGGCAAGTTCTCAAGCATACTAACCTCATACCCAACAGTGCGTTAAAGAACTTGATTGTGATGTGGTGTCGCGATCAGAAGATACCGTTTGAGATTTACGGAGACGGCGGTGTTGGATCTTCTACGACGTGCACGGAGGCGGTGGGGTTTACTAGGATGATGGTTTCGTTTCTGATCGATAAGCTTAGTGTGGCAGAGTGTAACGATGTTGTTTTTGAGCTCCGAGCTTTGGCTAAGTCAGACTCGGTGGCTCGAGCTTGCATAGCTGAGGCTGGAGCCATACCGAAGCTGGTACGTTATCTAGGCTCTGACTCCCCGAGCCTTCAGATAAACGCCGTGACGGCGATCCTCAACCTCTCGATACTGGAGCAGAACAAAACAAGGATCATGGAAACCGACGGAGCTTTAAACGGCGTCATCGAGGTTCTGCGTTCAGGTGCCACGTGGGAGGCTAAGGCAAACGCCGCCGCGACTCTGTTTAGTTTGGCGAGTATCTCCACTTACAAAAGAAGACTTGGGAGAAAAGTGCGTGTGGTGAGTGGATTAGTTGACCTTGCAAAACAAGGCCCCACGAGCTCTAAAAGAGACGCGTTCGTGGCGATTCTTAACCTCGCCGCGGAGAGGGAGAACGTGGGGAGGTTCGTCGAAGCGGGGGTAGTGCAAGCCGCGGGAGATGCATTCCGGGAGCTGCCCGAGGAGGCAGTGTCAGTCGTGGAGGCGATTGTTAGGAAAGGAGGACTCATGGCAGTATCCGCGGCGTTCGGTTTGATTAGGCCTTTAGGGGAGATGATGAGGGAAGGAGGGGATACAACAAAGGAGAGCGCAGCCGCGACACTGGTGACCATGTGCAGGAAAGGAGGGTCGGAGTTAGTGGCGGAGATGGCGACAATTCCAGGGATAGAAAGAGTTATATGGGAGATGATAGGGACGGGAACGGCGAGGGGAGGGAGGAAAGCCGCGTCGTTGATGAGGTATTTAAGGCGATGGGCAGCCGGAGATACACATGAGACGGCAGCAACAGAGACACAAAGCATCGTTGTGCCAACACCAAGTAGAATTTTTAATCCCGTTTTATGATTATCTTCTTTGTAAAGTTTTTAAAGTTTTTTTTTTGTGTGTTGTCCTTTATAATTTCGAAAAATGATTCTTTTACAAGTATTAAGTTTGTAACTGTAAATACAATTCGACAACAAATAAACAAAAGATTTGCTCTTCTTGTTTTTCTTTCACGGTCCAAAAATGCTGCTAGTATGTTATTGTTATTTCTCAGACATAAATGTTGTGAGCGAGAAGTCAATAATAGATACAATATAACTTCTTTAAAGGGAAAATCGCATAAAAAACCTTCAAAGTAGCAACCACTGACACTTTAAACCTTGAACTTATTTAAAAAACATTTTAAACATTCAGCGTGACACTAATAACATAAAAAACCTTCAACATAAAAAACCTTCGACAAGTCAAAAATGTAACCGGCACTATTCATAATCGATGACGTGTCGGTTTATTTTATTTTTTTTAAAATATATTTTATTAATAAAATAAATATAAAATGCAGAAAAATAAAAAAAATTATAAGAAATTCAAAAAAATATTAAAAATGACTAAAAATTCATAAGAAAATCAAAAAAATCACAAAAAATATTTTCATAATTTTATTGTGAAAATAAATATAAATATACAGAAAATATATAAAAAAAATCATACAAAATCAAAACAAATCATAAAAATCATAAAAAATCATAAAAATCATAAAAAATCATAAAAAATCATAAAATTTCACAAAAATCAAAATATAAATATTATTTTATTAATAAAACAAGTATAAAATATAGAAAATATAAAAGACTTGCTGGATTTTCTGGATTTTTATAGCTAAATTAATATAGGGTTTGTGAATATATGCTAAAAGACTTGGAATTTAATTTTTTTGGTTTGATTTGGTTCACTAGAATCATTTGACGATAACGAGTTTTTATAATCTAAATTAGACTAATCGTAACCCAAAGACTAACTGCTATTTGGATTTTTTTTTTTTGTATTTGTGATGTTTAGTGTTTGTTGGTTGGATTTGGGAAAGTTCAAAATTATGGAATAAATGGAATGATGGATACTATTCCTCATATATTTTTAGAATCTAGTTATAAAAATCTAGGCCCTAAAAATCTAGAAAATCTTCAACCAATAAACACTAAAATGCAATATTTTCTGAATTTTTTAAAACAGATATAATTGTATTCTTGATTTTTTTATTTTTTTTTTATTTTTTTGAATTTTTATGATTTGTTTTGAGATTTTTTTTGTTTTTTTGTAAAATTTTATGACTTTTTATGATTTGTTTTGATTTTGTATATATTATTTTATATTTCCTGTATTTTTATATTTATTTCATAATAAATTATGAAAATATTTTTTGTGATTTTTTGTGAATTTTAATGATTTTTTAATATTTTTTTGATTTTTTATGATTTTTTTTTATTTTCTGTATTTTTATATTTATTTTATTAATAATTAAAAAAAAAAGTAAACCGACATGTCATCGATTATGAACAGTGTCGGTTACATTTTTGACTTGATGAACAAGTAAGCCAAGTTGAAAGTTTTTTATGTTACTAGTGTCCCGCTGAATGTTTAATGTGCTTGTTAAATAAGTTCAATGTTTAAAGTGTCAGTGGTTGCCACTTTAAGGGTTTTTTATGCGACTTTCCCCCTCTTTAAATTAATACTCTATAAATTAATATACACTAAAAATCTCTGTAAAATAATATAGTTTTATAATTCTCAATTGAGTTTTTAGTTTAATTAGTATATCGATAAATTAATAATTTTTATAAATTAATAAAAAATTATAGTTTTGGTGTAGTCCTAACATTATTAATTTATAGAAGTTTCACTATATACTGTTTTATAAAGCTTAAAAGCATAGTGGTAGAAAAGACAAATGTATACAGTTTAAGCATGTGTTGTGTGTAAAGAGAGAATAGGTTTGCAAAAGTTTGACAACACAAAAGACAGACCAATTCCACGAGAGATAATAATACACACAAGCATGTTTCCGAAATGAATGATAATGATTGGAAAAGGAACTGATGGCTAATGGGTAACGATCTTTCCTTTCTTTTTAGAGAAGCAAACTTCTGTTTTGTTTTTCTTGTTGATTTTACGTATTGGATCTTTCAAAGCACGCACAATTACTTTTCTCTGAATCTTTTTTCTATATGGTCCCCCTAATCTTTTTGGGACTTGTCAAATTTATGAGAGTAGATTTTGGGCAGAAACTCTGCAATAAATACAAAGAATACAAAAGAAAGGCTGTTCTAGAAGACTAGAATGTACTAATTCGTACAACTATCACAAAACATGTAAGAAAGGAATATACACACTAAATGTAAACGTGTTGTGTACGTCCTTGGCATACTGTTCACATATTTTACTATTGGTCTCATTCTGACAGATTTAAGATTGAACTCTCCCGTTATGTTATGTTACAACTACCGAAGATGCATAAAGTTCTACGTTGGACAAT
This sequence comes from Sinapis alba, assembly GCA_012274485.2. NCBI lineage: Eukaryota > Viridiplantae > Streptophyta > Magnoliopsida > Brassicales > Brassicaceae > Sinapis > Sinapis alba. The sequence continues at coordinate 139,953 of MU106272.1, read as the reverse complement.
TTGGTAATGCGGTTTATAAACTATCCGTAATCCACTTTTTTAAAGTTCAAACTGTGTTTGAGGAGGAGAAAAAAGGATGGCTCTAAAAAGGTTCAATAGAAATGGATAAATTGACAATGTTCACATGAGCCATCAACGAATCTTATATAGCTATTCTGATCTAAAAGAGTTACTTTGCAGCTTGAGGAGCGAGCTCCACGTCTAACGGATAACGACTAAGATCCAATCACCTTACAATCAAATGGTTACATAACATGCTGAGATTTTTGGTATAAAACACGATATATACATCATTAATAATACATGGAATAATTGGAACGAATTGAGAAGTATAAAATACAGACCAGATCATCATTTTAAGGACTCTTTTTGAGTTACTTACTTAATGATTATTTATCAAATTAATTTTGATTTACCAATAATCGTAGTTCAAATTTTAATCTAAAATATACATATAGTATTTATTAATCATGTTTTTCTTTAAAAAAAATAGCATCCAAAAATTTACAGTTAAAATTATGTAGTCACAACATAAAATCATACAACTTATACATCAAACAATATAAAGCTAAAATTATAATTAATCAAACTCTATAACAATGGTTTAAGAGAGAAATTCTTTATATACTTGGCGCTCTCTCTCTTCATAAATCTATATTATTAATATTCAAATTTATTCACAAACAAGTTTCTAGTGAATAATAATTTTCTAAAACTAGTAGAAAAATATTAGAAATGGATTTTTCAAATAAATAATAAAAATATTTGTTTGTAAGTAATGAAGAAGACAAACAAACTTTTAAGCTTTTAAATTGAAGTGATGCCCTTTTATTGTAGAGTAATATATATGTATATTAACAGACAATATTATTAATTATACATCATGTCAGCATTTTGGGACAGACTGCAAGGATATAATCTCAATGTTAAGGAATCCGACAACATGGCTATGCTTAAAGCGTCTTAACCCGAACTCTAAGTCCGGTGAGGGTTCTATGGATCGACCATGACTTAAGCAGACCGATCAGTCCGTTTTAAGGCCTTATTCTTTAAACATTCATTGATTCATTAGCTAGAGTCTAAACGCTTAATATTAGAATCAATATGATAAATTGATCTTTATTTATATCAAAAGGATTAGTTTACAATGAGAGTTTACCATATAATCTATTATAATGTACAGCGATCCTAGTCGGTATATCTAACCACTCATCATCCCTTGGCTTCGAGTCTTCACGGCTAAGCCAAGTCCTTCACACTATCACCATCAGTTCTTGAAACCAACAACAACATAAGTGATCTAACATATAACTTAACGAGTTGGGTTTAAATGCATCCAAAAATAAATTGATTCTTTCTAAGTTCACCTGATTTTCCTTATAATCCCTTGACTAAATCATTCATCGAGACAAGTTTATTAAGTCTGGTTTGGATCTGAATCAATCCAACTAGCCACTAGACTAACCCAACACCCATGATTCGATCAAACCAATCGGCTATGATCTGCAATCTAATGCGTCCAGCCCTTAGGCCATGGAGAGAATGATCAGACCGGTTTACCACCATGGTCCTTCACTCGGCCCTAACGCCAAGTTACTCAATCATTTATGCAAAAGAATGAAAACAATCAAGTTAGATAGAGAAGGATGCAACCGGATCAACCGATCATCCATAGACTCAATTGAATCAACCAATAATCTAGGACAATGATTTAATCGATCCATCCACTCCCCTTAGAAGCGCGCTCCAGAGTTCCAGTCCCATAACACTTCTCTTTCTCCCTTAGATCCATGTTCGGATCGTTCTTCAAGACACTGTGGTCGGATTGCCTTCTCGGCTTGATTTCGATTAAGTCTTCCTTCCAAATCACCAAGTTCTCTCTTTCGGATTTTCCTTGATTTTTGATCGAGTTTTGTATTTCTCCTTACGAAAATTCCCTGCCAAAATTGATCCACAAGCCTTATATTTATAGAGAGGACTCAGCCAAACTGCCTTGGGCGAAGAGGTGCATTTTGATAACCGTTCGGGCAGTTATCCATAAGCGCCTCTTCGGCCAGAAACTGCCCACCGCTTAGAACACTTAACACATGTATCAAGGCTTAGTCGACCAAGTCTGGATCCACACCTGATCCGACCATCGACTCGTAACCACCCCAAACCCAACCAACCGGCTCAACCGTCGAACACTCCACCCAGCTGAGTTGAGTTCTCTAACAGTTGGTCCAACTGACTGAGCTCGGTCTACTAGCTGATCGAGCTGACCTTACTTAACCCAACTCATCCAGCTCGCCCAGCTCTTTCCACTCTTTCCTTAGTTTTGTCCAGCTTTCTATCTTCATTCTCTTTGTTTTCTTGACTAAGTCTTGATCATCACTCGGACTTAAACCTTTGTCCAGGTCATGGAATTCATGCCTTTAGTCTTTCGATCGGCTTGCACGTTCCCTCGCCCCATGAGCGTTCTGACGATCCTATCTAGGATTGGAGATGATACAAGGCTTCTCCATAGAACTAGCAGAGATATCATCCTTACAAGAAAACTTCCACACAAGATCATCCACATACCATGGGCACATAACATGAAGACTAACACCTTAGCTAAGACAGCGAGAGCATTCTACTGAAGTTTAGTTTTTGTTGGTTGTTATATTCCGGTATGGATTTCCATACCACCTCTTGTTTGAGAGTGATAGAATAGTCGTTTGATGTCAAAAAAAAAAATCAACATAGGATATAAAGACATTTCAATACACAACCTAATTCTTGATATCAAAGCATGGCAAACTAAGCTTGGATATCCAATACATCAGTTTATCCGACAAACAAAGCTGCTTAGACCATGTACAATGGTTGAATGAATTCAACACCCTAATTTACATATTTTTACAATCCCCATCATCTTCTTGTTCTTCCACCTATTAATTCAACACATATACAAATTTTATCATTACAATAATTTTGTTTAATAAAATTCAATACCCTACCCCATTTTTTAATTCATATTATGATTTCTATATTTTTGATAGCTACATAATATTTTTTTTGATTATAACTAAATTAAATTATTAAAAAAACATAGTTTTAATAATTTTAAAGTTTTTTTTATTTTTATTCTTTACTACTTTTTAAAAAATACAAAAATAATATTATTAAAACAAATATACCATAACATAATTGAGTTCCTAAACTTAATATTGGTTAAAAATTATAATATAGAAACTGCTATGAAATGTCATTTTTATTATATATCCAAATGAAATGAAAGTAATTTTATATATAAATCATTAAAAATGAAAATTTTGATATAATTTTTATTTTCTAAAAAAGTATTTAATTATAAAATAATTAAGTTTGAAATATTGGGTGAAAATAAAAATCATACAAATATGAATAACCAATAACAATAGAAGATATGACATAGTGGGGCTCATTTTATGTTATTTCAACTGCTGAATTCACGTATAATCTCTTTTTAATTCAACATCCTCTTTACAATGGTTGAATCAGTTGAATAAATTATTCAACATGTCCATTGCTGATGGTCTTATATGGTGGCTAGACAAGGCCATTCTATTGGACGAAAGTTTGATATACCTTAAATGAGAATTTTTTAAGGGAGAATTTGGTTAATAATTAAACTTGAATGACAAATGAAGTTCATGCCATTGATTTTAACGTTATTCAGTCGGTGACAATTAGCTCTTATTTGATCCGGTTTTGCCCTTTAGCAGAGTAAGTTACCGGTAAAACAAGAGAAGTGGATGATGTGGACTTAGGAGAGAGAGTAGAACAACGTCACATAATTATTTACTGCATACGGTGTGGTGTTGTTGGACGCATCGAATGTGTAGGCTAAAATAGAACGGTTTCCAATATAGCTTCTACTCTATTTACTAAACTCTATAGCGTATGTACTATTTTATATCTGTGACATAGTACATCAATCAAATTTCGATAGGAAATATCCATAAAAACCCAGAACAACCGCTAAATAATGTACTCAACCCCCTTCTTAGTAAATCTAAACCCTAGTTAGGGAACTATAAACCCAAATACCCTTTACAAAATGTTTTTCTTTTTAAAATCCGTGGAAGCACATTTTTTTGGTTTGGAAGTTGCATATGTTCCATTCCATACATATCGAATAGTATAGTAGACGATCATATATGATAACGTTGCTGAGATGACATATGGCATACAACTGTCATGCACTAGTAGAAAACATGAAAGAGAATCAAGCTACGTGTCTTTAGATTTACCATGCACTGTTATAAAAGATGACAAACAAGCAAGCCACGTGACATACAAAATCGCATATCTTTTCACTGTGTGATATAAATTTGTGGACAGAAATAGAACTTTGGAGCAATAAATAGTGAATTGTTGGTAACTTACGAGAGAGAGTAAAACTACATCACATAATTATTTACCGCATACGGTGTGGTGTTATTGGCCGCAACAAATATCTAGGCTATAAAAAAATGGATTTCAATATATATTCTATTCCATTTACTAACCAACGCATCGAATGTATTATTCTATCTCCATGACATAGTACATCAACCAAGTTTTCGATGGGAAATTGCATATACTCTATTTCATACAATCTAACTAGTGTGGTAAACCAATACATATTTATTCACATTTACTTTCATCTTTAAAGAAGTAAACAAACACATTCCTAATACATACTTATTCACTGTTTAGTAATCAAATGGAATGGAACATGTTAAAATAATATAGTAACATAATATAGTGTATTACAAATTTCAATAGAACAAAATACTACATATTGTTTACATTTCTATTCTATATGCATATATTATAATGGAAAACAATAAACAATTTGTTCATCTTCTTCGGTCAACTGTTCATCTTCTTCGATCAATTCCACCATCCTAATCCGATTTCCCTTACTTACCCAGACATGCAACAGGAACCAAAGAACAAAATACTACATATTCTTTTATATTTCTATTCCATATGCATATAAATAGAATATAACACAATGTTATAAAATATGTTCATCTTCTCTGATCAACTAAAGCAGTACAACTAAAGCAGTACAACTACCAGCTCCAAAATCAAAACTTACAAGTGTTTACGTATGGTCTTTACAAACTATTGAATCTCGAAGCGAGAAGTTATGCACAAAGGCGTTATGATTGTTGCGACTTTTCAGTTTGGAAGTCGTGAACCCTTTGTTTCCCATATCCGAAAGAGGCGTCACACCGGACTGCTACTCCACAAACGTCGCCGGTTATATACTCGGTGATTTCTGTGCTAAAAAAATAGAGAAGAAAGTATGTAGCTTCCACAATTATTGTCATTTACGATTTGTGTCGAAAGAAATGACCCGTTTACCTTTTAGAGTAAATAAGAAATAATTTATATTTATTTTCTTTCTGCAGGTTGCACCGGTTGTATACAAAGGTAAAAAAGCATTATTACATAAAAGACATAAGGCATATTGGTATAATATGGCAAATAGTCATTCAGCTAATTATAATTTGTTTGAACGTTATACGATGCAATTCCCCATTTTTCAATCTCTCATACTCTTAATAAATCAATCATACTTTTATTTATCTTCATACTCTTAATAATGATGGTTAAAGTCAAAAAATTTCCAATTTAATTTAACCAATCACAAGCTTCTTCTTCTCTTTCATTTCCCTCACCCGATTCAAATCCTCTTTGATGACCTCCACTGGAATTGTTTTTGGACCGAAGATTTTAATTCGAACCCATCACCGTTGAGGAGGAAAAAGTGTAATCTTCAAATTTTGGTAAGTTATGGTTTGTATTATTGTTTTATACGTTAAATCAATTTAAATGTAAAGTTCTAATCCAACATTGATATTGGCGGACGAGTTTGTTAATTGGAGAGTTGAAACTAATTTCATATTGGTGTGAGTAATTAAGGAGTTGAGTATTTGAGAACTACATTTAGTGGATCTATTGACGAATTAGATTGATAATTAGTTAAAAACTGGGTGAATCAAAATGAATCGTGTCAGATTAGTGTTTTGTTATAAAGAAGAAAAAGATGGCTGAACTAGTAAAACTTAGAATATTTTTGTGAAACTATAATCGTGTAACTTGTAAAACTAAAATCGTACAACTAGTATAACTTTGTTGGTAAAACTGTAAAGCTTGGTATAATTTGGTATAACCTTCTTAGTAAAAATGTAAAACTTAATATAATTGGTATACAGTTATTGGTAAATTATAAAACTTAGTATAACTTGGTATAACTTTATGATAAAACAGTATAACTTGTGATAACTTAATTTTTATCATTGTAATTTTTACATGAGACGATGTGTTCTTCCACCACAAACATACACTTTGATTATAAATGAAACTATTTAAAGACCGGAGATGATTATGAATGGACTCCAAGCGATGTTCGATTGTATGCTATATTATTTAATACATCATCAATGGAGGATATCACTTATTCGGCGTTAGTGGATAAGATATGTAGGAGTATGGTCATAGATCCATGTAAGAAGATGCTGAATTTGAGTTACATTTCATTGGTAGTGAAACCTAAGAGACAATCATAAATCTTGGATGATGAATATGTGTTTGTTTATCTAACATCAATGGATAAAGAATTAAGAAGAAGTATTTTACATGTAGAAGGTATCATATAACTGAAATAGTTCCAATAACGAGCAGCTTTCAAGGACTAAAAAATCAAGTTCATATGGCGGAAATTATAGTGAGCTTTCAAATGGATTATCCAAAATTGAAGCTAATCCTGGTATAATTATTCTATATACTCCATCGAAAAAGCAGAACAACATCTAAAGGTGATTGAGCCAGTGAATTTTTTTATAATTCGAGATGGAGAAGATGTGGGTATTGTTTAGAGAACGTGGATAGATTTGTCACTAGTCGTGATATTTGTGAATATGTTGACGTTCCATGTGTTGTAGAAGAAATTTGACATGTAGTAGAATGGGAATATGGAATAGGTATTGACATCGGTCATGATTTTCCAAGTAATGAAATTGTAAAAAAATTAGTTGATAGAACATCACAAAAGAACTATTTTGGGATTATTGTTTGGAATTCTGATAAGGCTCGATATGTGATGCAATGCCGAGGAGCGTAAGAAGATTGTAAATGATATTTAAGAACTACAAAGGTGAGGAAGTATGATTTGTTCTCACTTAGAACATATATAAAGATGCATACATCCTCTCGGACAACTTCAGGTCCATTAAGGAAAAGGAAAGGCACATCACAACTAATTGCATTTATTAGGTAATCAAACTAACTTTCATTCATTTTAGATTTGGATCCTTCATAGCGGATCAAACTGACTTTGATTCATTTTAGATTTTGATTCTTGAGAATGGATTATCATGGACTGATTTTGATTTATTTTAGATTTTAATCCTAAAGAGTGAATATAACAGAGTTTTAGGTTTTACGTGGATAACGATGACATACATTTTCATCAACCATGGGTTTTCGAAGTCTATGAAGATGTTCAGCAGTTAAGAAAGCATGTGAATGCGATGGTTGAAGATATTGCAAATCTTAAGGAGCTTATGACATGTCGTTCATGAGATTAAGACTTGTATGAGTTTTTGTTCTGTGTTTATTAAGAGTTGTCTATCGTTAACTAGTTTAACCATTTCTTATGTTATCGATAAGACTGGTATATGGTTAACTTATTTTTGGATCTTATCTGTTTGATTTGTTAAACAAAATACTTCTAGGTTTTACGAAGTTTTACAACTGAAAAAATAAATATGTAACTACTTTAATCATGATATCTTTTGATATCTTTTCATTATATATATATTTCTTTTTTTTTAATTTTCTAACAAATATATTGAAAATGATTTTAAAAATATCTTAATTTTCAAAACAATTATGAAATTTCTTTCACTAATTTTGTAATTAGAAATGAAATATTATTATGCATTAATATATATTCAATTATTGTTTACAAAATAAAAATAAAAACAATTTATTTTATCTATTTATAATCATAATCAATCATATTAAAAAATATTATATTGAATTAAATATAATAAAATCATATTAAATTGATATATTTATAAATTTTATTTTCATAATATAAAATATTTATGTTTAAAAATATAATTTCTGGGGGGACGGGTTAACATTAGCAAACTATATAATACATGTATAAAAATATCTTAAGCTTTGTACATAAAATAATATGTTATCTAAAATGAATGAAAATAACCAAAATTTATGAAAGGAAATTCAGTGTGGGTCAAAATCTAGAATAAATTAAAAATAAAATAATTGTCGGATATATTATTTCATGTATATATTTATTCGTTTAAATAATTGAATACAAATCCAATAAGATAAATACATAATAAAAATTGATGATAGTTTTAAATAATTGATAAATTACAACATATAAACTATAAAATTATTATCTTTGAAATAGTTATATAAACATTTAAATATATGAATAACATTAAATATACATACCACTAATGATCTAAAATAAATTTCTATATATAAAACTGAAAACAAAACATATGTGCGGTTGCGCGAGTCAGTGTCTAAAATCTAATTAGTTTTAAGTTGAAAGTATTTGAAAATTTAACATGATATCATATCAGAATCTCTAAACTTAACTAAAAAGTGTAGTTAATCGATCTACACACTTCCGTAATTCGGCCCATAGATGGCTTGTGCTCTCTGGCCCAAGAATAATAGTTTGGGAAGAGTCTATTCTTTCTCTAAGGCACATAAAGCATTTGTTTCAGACCACAAAATCTCTACTATATAAAAGCCACTAATTTCTTGACTTCTAAAGAGTGCCACATAGGCTAAAATATTCATGACCAATTAAATTGACAACTCAGCTTAAGATTTAAGAAAAATATTAAACAATAAATATTAAGCAGATAAATAGCCAAAAAAAATGTCACCTCCTCTCTCATACCAAACCATTCTAGCTCTTCAATCGACATTACTTTAACTACAACCTCTATATCTTCTCCACTGTAACTTTTCCACTTCTATTCATTCATTTTTTATGTTGTATATAAAGAAATAGTCTTGTGCCAAAGATAATTTCCAAAATCTGTACTTTTCCAAGTCTAATTTTTTTGTCTGTTTCTTGCTTTTATATTGCAAAATATGGTAAGCTTTCGTGTGGACGCATCATGTGTTAAAGAGTTTGTTTGCTTGCCTTTAGGTTTCTGGGGAGAGAAGGGTTATGGTGATGTGAATTTCATATGAATATTGGTTTTCTTATTTGCTAAAGGTCCGACATGCAAATAAATTATATGTATATGCGAGTACGGAAACAAGAAGAGAATCAGAGAGAGAAGGTTTGAGATTTTGGTAAGGGAGAGGAATCTTTTAATGGTGTAATCATTAGATGCTTTGGTTAGTTTAAAGAATCACGTGGTTTAAATCACGCATACAAATGAGTGATATGTGGCATGCGTATGAGTTTTTTTTAGAGTTCTGATGTTGTCATGAATTGTAACAATCAAAATTTTTTTATAGTTACTATACTTTTGTGTAGTTATGGACAATGATTATATGTTCATGAATTAACTGTTTGTCTTTGCAATACGGAAAACACAACAGGTATCGATTCAATAAACCAATAGCTAAGGTATTGAGTTCTTTAGCTTAACATGATTAGAATTCAGTTTAACGCTTTTGTGTTTAACACTTTGATGCTTATTCTGTTGCGCTACTTCTCTTTTTTTTATAGAAAAACGCGAGTGATTTATTATGTGGGATTGCTGAAATAAGTGGTCCAGTTTCTGTTGACAAACACATGGATTTTGGCAGCAAAACAACTTGGGTGGAAGCTTTCCTGTCAAACGGTGCCAATGGCTTCCCCCAAAATTACATAAACACAAAAAAACCCTTGACCAGAAAACGCCACTATCATTTCTATCTTTTCAAATACCGCCACGAGGAAGTCATTCTTAACAAACGAGATAGCGAGCTGCATCTTTGAGTTTTACCAAAAACTTAGATTCTGAAGAGTTATTGGTAAGAATTGTTATTCTTTAGATCTTTATGTGTGTGTTTTTGAATATTGATGACTGAAATATTATTGTTGGAAAAAATATTGATGACTGAAATATTTTTGTTGGAAATTTAAATAAAAACTAACTAATTTAAATGTCTTATATTATGTAAGACTCTCATATCATTAATTATGGATAAATTTCTAACATATATAATATTCAGAATAAAAATGATATGCTATTGAACATTCTTGAAACTATTTTTACCAAAATAAAACAAAAATCATTTTAAATAAAGTAAATTAACAAATGAATATTCATTATAAAATTTAACATCATAAATATAAATAATTCTTCAAAAATCAATATAAAATCTTAAATAATAAAAACGAACGTTTTAGTAATGCAAAACTTTTAAGAACATGTATGCAAAAATAGTAAACTAAGGAAACTTTGGGCCACATATTATTTGTCTTGGAGATCATTTTTTATTTTGAGGTTTTAAGAGCAACCACAAGTCATATGTCAATAAATATTTAAACATTAAAAAATATTAAAAATTTAAAAAGTTTAGAAAGGAAATGCAAAAACTGAAGAAATAAATGATACATGTTGCTGCAGGTGAACCACGAAAAAAAATTATACTTTTTATTTATGTGGTACTTCATGATTTGTTCATTGTACCTTTTTATGATTTATAACAATTATTAAATAAATTATACAAAACAACTAATATATTTTTATCAGATACTTATACTAATATCTAAACCGGTGGACATGCTCTAAGCCTTCCCATAAAAAGAGACAGCACTGCTTGCGACATTGATAGCTAGAAGAATTATTATCTTGAGGGAGAATATTAGAATTAGTAGAGATAGTTGAGTTATGAGCTTCAATCTATAAAAAGTGTATAAAAATATAAGTTTTTACATTGAAAATTTTAATGAAAATAGTATATAAATAACTTGGACCAATTCATTAACCGTAAATTATTTTTAGATTGAAACTTCATATCATATGATATGTTCGAACTTAACAAATGATGCACCACATGAGTACGATGTAAATGTTTCTTAGAAACTTATGAGCATATAAGACGCACACAAAAATGTTTAACATGTGAACTTATTATAAATCCTAGGAATTACTAATAGAACGATCCGATTACAAGTGAACCTGGATGTACTCATCTTAAGGCCGGTGTATACTATATTATTTATACTTAGAAAAAATAACAATAACCATATTATAACCTATATCAAATATTTGAGGGTAAGCAAAAACTGGACAGATAGGAAACAAAACTAAATCCTTTGTACAAAGTATTCAATCACTCAGTATTTCAAATCAAAACTGTAACCCGTAGATAGGCATTATAATTAATAAATTCAAAAATGGAAAACAGTTGACGCATAAGTTCTGTATCGACTAATCATAAAGTATAATAACCGTTAAACGAAGCAAATAAAAGAAATATATTCTGTTGTCAAAAAAAAAGAAAAAGAAAAATATTCTTAGTTCTTCTTGGGGCGACCGCACTTGACTTGCACCGCAAGCATCTTCACCACTTTGGGGCATGAATCCTTTTTATCTTGCCGGAATGTGCTCTTGTTCACCGGAATGTCACACTCCGATTTACCCAAACAATACTGCACCAACAACAAAATCAGTTTTCATTACTTTGATTGCAAGTAACATTAGTTATAATAAAATAACAAACAAAGTTTATAATTGTTACCTTCTCGATGACTTGCTTAGAGGCAGGAGCATTACAAGATCCAAGGGTGAAATTTCCACAAGTCCCATTTGGGTTACCGAAGCTAGCAAATTCCACAGCGGCGATCTTCTTAGTACCAGAACACTTGAGATTAGCCGTGAGAAAAACATCATCAGTGATGGCTTGGACTTTGTCATTTTTCTTGATCCAATGTCGGACACTGGGAGTGTAGTTTTCTCCTATGTAAGAACACACAGTGTCTCTGTTGATGATGACAAAGTCGATAAGCTCTGGCTTCACATTTCGTTCTTCCTCAAATATAACCAGAAGATTTTTCTTGGGCTTCAAGAAAGCCCTAGGTATATGATACTCTACTTGCGTAGGCATTTTTAAAGGCGATAAAAACGACATCCAATATCGACCAACACCTTCTCCATTCACCCAAATCAAACCTTTCCCCATTCCATTCATCCTAATTGCTACTGAGCTTTTGCTCTCTGGCGCATCAAAGTGTGTCTGCATTCACCTCACACATTGTTCATTAGATATATATGTTGCTGCCCAAATTATCTCTACTATATGCTGGACTATGAGCATAAATTCTTTTTATTTTAATTTGGAAGGTTTAGTATTTCTACCTGGTACCATGTAAGTCCTGGTGCTTTTCCTGAGAATTTCTGCCATTTAACTTTCTTCAATCCTTTCTCGGCGTGGATACCGAGCTTTTCGCCTTCCATACCCACCTAAAGATTTAGAAAACTGGATCAAAATCACCAAAAAGAAATGTTCGAGAAAGTACAATTCATGTCAAACCTTGTTTCCCCATTTGTTTTTCTCAGTGAGATCAAGTGGTCCAGAGCTGAGGCCTAAGATGGAAACACTACGTGGACCTGTGTATCTATGCTCCAAATAAGATCCACTGTCCTGTTCATACAAAACATTCATATATCTCATCACCGTAACTTAAAGCCTTTTTTTTCGTTGCTACTAAGGTTTTTAAAACGTCTATGTTTCTTACTGGAAATCCTGTTAAAACCCCTAGCATTGTGAGGTGGTTCTCTCCTACTTTAAGAGAAATCTGCTTCTGGAAAACAAAACTCTTCTCTTCATGGCTACCATGTCCGTTTCCTGAACAGATTCATTAATTAGACCAACTTCTGGTAATTTTTTTCTCATAACTTCAAATGTTATAGCCCATCCATCTCGATGCTTCTAAATCTTACTTACCAAGGTATTCTCCATTGAGCCAGACATGCAACGCGTGGCCAAGACTTGCAATCCTCAAAGTAGTCTTACCTCCTTTCTTCTTAAGGTCATTGTCATCTATCTTGAAGCTATATAGCAAATTAAACAGAAAGTTTCTTATATTTTTAATTAAGTTTGGTGTTTCTTCATAAATTTTCATACATAAGAACAAGTCCGGTTCTATCCTTACTTTGTTGTGTACCATCCGTAATCAGTCTTGTCTTCCGTCAAGCCATAGAGCTCAACGGGGACATAAGATTCACCTTTAAGCTCACTAGGAACTGTCTCGGTGAACACCTTAAAATCAAACTTCTTATTAGCCTTCTTCGACTTAATGTAGTTCCTAGAAGTGTGCTGAGAGATGACCTGAAACATATATAATTTCAAGATCCATTTTCTTTCTTTAAGGAATAACTTGATTCGCAACAAGATTTTCTATTTATCATCATCATCATCACCTCCGCAGTGCTGTAAACAACAGTTTTGCAGTCCGGGAGAATACTGATAGAGCGAGGTGGTATAACATATTCCTTGCCCTTGAATTTGATTGTTTCTGCAGCTTCTGTGTTATTGTTAGCTAGAAACGCCGCACAAACTTTCGTTCCAGGATGCTCGTAGTACCGTATCTGCAATTACAACAATACATCAAAATCAAGAAACTTTGCATTTCTATGTATTCTGTAACAAATATGTAAATGTTTGGACTCGTTGATGCGCATAAAATTTACCTCTGTGTCGTTTCCAGGCTTCTCAGTTCGAGAATGTCCCCAGAGAAGTGCCTTCTTGCATAAGTTAAGCGCGTTGTGAAGATGTTTTAGATGACCGTACTTTGGCTCCCTTTCCAATCCTTTGCATAACAAACATTCAAATGAGAAATAATCCACAATTCAATTTTATTTATTCACAAAAAGTTAATTTTGTTTATTGTTACCAAATTCATCAAGAGGTGCATCATCATAGTAACGAGTTGTTACATAATGTGCAGAGGTTCTTCCAAAGTTAGTACCTCCATGATACTACTCAAAAAAAAAAGTTAAACAAGGTTGTAACGTTTTCCAAACTTATAAACCCTTTTAATTGTTCTTATTTCAATCTATACCATGTAGTAGTTAACATGGCTTCCGTTCTTGGAAAAGAACCGAGCAACAGAATACGCGATATCTTCTACAGATCTTTGAGCTGGCGGATCTCCAAAAACTCGAAACCTACAATCATATTACAAAAACTTCTTGAAATTGAGCTTATCGTTTCCCTGTTTCTAGAAGATGATGGCTAAGTGAAGAACTCACTGAGTAGTCCAATTCTCTGTCCATAAAGATGGCTTGTTCTCTTTGTTGGGACCAGGGAATGTATCACCACAATGTCTTCCATTACAAGCATTGATCTGTTAGAAGATTAAAGTTCTTTAATTTTTTTTTTTTTGGTCAAGTAAGCTCTTGATTATCTTGCTATAATCATCATTTAGTGTGTTGGAAAGAGGACTTACCATAGGATCAGGAGCATTATTTTGCTTACACATAACCCACGGGATCCCCAAATTCATAGAATCTACTAATTTAGCTGCCCACTTAATGTAGTTCACTCCATCTTCTTTATATGCACGTTCAACCGCGCTATACTCATTCTCTATCTGTATCAAAGTTTAATTAATATAAAAATCTTTCAAAACTAAACATATTTCCAAATTCATGTTCATAATTTTTTTTTTTTTTTGGATTAATGTACCTGTCCTAATATAATGGGGCCTCCTTGTGAAGCAAAAAGCTTCTCTTCCTTCATCTTATCAAGTACCACCTTCACGTACCTCTCTGTATGTTCCTGCAGATTTGTCAAATTCTTTTAAATCTTTTATTTGTTCTCTCATTTTACACATGTCATACATGCACATATATAAATAAACTACCTTGAATGGTTTATTGTCTGTACGAAAGAAGATACCGGGAACTTCTCTTAGCCAGTAAGGAAGTCCTCTAATGTTTCATCATAACCATAACCATAAAACATGTCCCATAAGAACTCAAAACACTGAAATACATTATTAATATGAAGAGAATCAAAGAAGGTAACACGTAAAACTTACCCATGATTCCATTCAGCCTGAATAAAAGGTCCAGGCCTCAACGTGACATACATACCATTCTTCTCAATCAATTTTATGAACTTCACTAAATCAGCTCTACCCGAAAAATTGAACTATTCCAATAAAAGAATTAAAAAATTAAAACAATGATGAATCTTATCTTTTTGTTGCTGTTTTCTATAATAATCTCCAAAATTACCTTCCCCTGCACAGGCTCATGAACATTCCAAAAAACATATGTCTGAATCGTATTCAAACCGCCTTGTTTTGCTCTCTTGATGATCTTCGGCCACATCTACACAAAAAGTTCTGGATGATTCAGTAAATAAGATAAAATCATAAGGTTAAACAAATGATTTACTAATGTTTTAGTAATGATTTACATCAGGAGTGCTACGAGGGTAATGTATGGAGCCAGAGTAAAGTAACTCTCTTTTTCCATTGATGATCAAAGACGTTCCATCATAAGTTACTTCTTTCTTTGGATTCTTTGAGGTTTTCTTCTCTTTGTCTGTGCTTGAGAGAGCTCCAGAGAAGGAGAGGAGAACCACGAGGATAGCTAGTAAAAGCCATGGATGATTAGAGGAATGTATTCTCATTTGAATATCTTCTTTTTCTTTTTATTTTTCTTCTTCTTCTTCTTTTCTTTTAGAATATTAAAATGAGGAATAAAAACAAGGATAACTAAAAAATAGACTCTGAATGAAGACAATGAAATAAGAGAATGTTTCGCAAAAAACATAAGGTTTGAGAGAAATTCACGCGTCTCAATCTGAGAATCTACCGTTTGAATAACACTTTGAATAACTCTCCTTATTTTCTCCTCCAATTTTATTTTCTTTGTTTCGTTGAATTTTCTAATTTTAAGGTTTTTGTTTGAAGAGCCTCGTTTGGCGGGTATACACACAACTTCTTTCAATAAAAGGCCTCAGCGTCAACGTTTTTTTTAGTCTGAGCTAATGAATGTGTTGAGAGAATGACAGAATGTTAACGTTCATTATATACTGTACCTTTGGATCTTCTTAAACCTACCAAAATCTTACGGAAATGTGGATTCAGTCCATGAGACATCTTTTTTTTTTTTGATCAAACCATACTTGCATTAGTTGTAAATATGTTTACACTCCAACAAAGGAGGATACAAAGAGGCTATTAAGAGCCAAACAAACATCAATGATAACATGAAAGATAGAATGGTGATACAAATCACAAAAAGGAACCATATGAAATCGTATCACAACAACATCATAAGTTTCTTCAAAGATTGCATCTAGCGTAACCCATAGGACCACACATACTGCACCATTCGCAGAGAAAAGCATTCGATGGGAGGAAGATCCTTGCAATACCAACAAAGCTTGTTCATCCAATTCACTCCATATAAGAGGAAATATTAGGAAAGAAGACTGATTCAAACGAGGGACAAGCGGGAAATCATAACCTGCCATATCCATATTCATCGGACTAAAGATAACAATGAGTTTCTTTTCTACCTGCCACCAAGAAAAGAAATACACGAACACAACACTAACATCCGGAATGGAACCCGTAAGAAAACTGCATACTGCAGACGATCGCGCCAAAGCGATGTAAATACTACTATAGGTTGCCAAGGTATAACCAAATGAAACTAAGCCCATCGGTATATCACCAGCTAAAATCATAAACCTTAATTCCAACGTCACCCATACAAATAGCTGTCTAAACAATTCTACGGAGGCAGGATAATTGGAAAATAAAGAGCTAAGATGAACATGAAGGACATTGCAAGTAGTAGTGATAGGGAGGTCGAAACAAGAGCTGGTTGAAAGCCAGTCGACACACCTAAATAGATACCTGTATACCACAGGAGATAGAAGCCCGTAGGCAAAGAAAGTGTCACTAGCGGACACAGGGGGACCATCACCACCATTCTTTCCGATGACCCAAACCCGAGATCTAGATTTTCCAAGTCCATGAGACATCTAACACAAGTTTATTTAACTAATTGACAAATTTTGTTTGTTATATATTTTCTAGATTAAATTCGTTGCTTCACTACCATATCAAAGATCATAAAGACTAAGATTGTCAAAGCTAGGGCTTTGTTGATGTTTTTTTTTAACACTAGTCTTTCTTGATGTTAAAATGGAGACGAGAAAATTAAAAATGAAAAAAAGAAAAGAAGATGACAGAAATTTACGTATTTGGTTTACCAATCATATATTGACTATTAGCATGCCACTTACATAAAGTATATATTGAGTAGTACTACTAGGTGTTTGTCCTTGCAAGTGAGCATTATTTCTTTATTTTTATTTTTTATTTTTTTCTGCAAGTGAGCATTATTATCTTATGAAAACTTTCAAATTGGACAAACTTTAAGTTCTAGAATGGTACATAATAAGTTTAAATTATTAGCAAATAGGGTTATTTTACTTTTTCATCACTCTAAAAATTCCTTCTGCCCTTTATAGAGACTCAAAATAACGGTTATGGTATAATCTTATTCGAGTGCCATTTTTTTTTCAAAAAAAAATGACTTACATGTTTATTGAAACTACAATGACTATTATACCTCATAAAGTTTGTGTAGGGGATTGATGCTTCAGTCCTGAAACTATTCAAAGATTCACATATTTTATGACACAAGAATTGTTCACCTAGTTTATGGTTGCACCGTTATATTTGGGATGGATTTAAGATCTACAACATTCACTATGAAATATCAGAAAACATTTTCGATGTGGTTTACAAGATCATTCACTCTCTCTGTCCTGATTAAACAATCCGAGAGAGTACAAAGAAAAATACAAGAGAAAAACATGATTAAGAGCTAAGCCTAGAATAACATATTTATCTTTAACTTATTCTATATCTCTAAGAAACGCCATGGAACACTCCAACGAAGATTAGAGGTTCCATCCAAAATATTTTTTCCATTTTTTAGTATTTATTTATTTTATATAATTAATTAATAATTAAATAGAATTAAAATGAGATTATAATTATCATTTTACCATTTGATAAAATTTATTTTGGTTATTTTAATTTTTATATGCTATATTAGAACTAAAAACTAGAAAATAATATATTTAGGAGCATTGCCTTGTTTTTCCTTTTATTTAGTCAATAAAACAAAAAAATAAGTAAAAAAAAGAATAAGAAAAGTAAAAGAAATGGAATAGAAAATTCAAGTCCAGAGTCGAAAAGACTTTCGGTTTCAGCTGTTTGTTTTTTTTTTTGTCTACTAGCTGCCTAAAGAACCCCTCTCTCTCTCTCTCTCTCTCTCTCTCTCTCTCTCTCTCTGCTCAAATCGAAATTAGGGTTGGAAGTTGACGGCGAGAAGATGAGTGCTTCAAGGTTCATAAAGTGCGTCACCGTCGGTGACGGCGCCGTCGGAAAGACTTGTCTACTCATCTCCTACACAAGCAACACTTTCCCCACTGTGAGTTCACTCTTTTTTTTCCGCCTAAAGTTGAGATCTTTCATAGAAAAATTAGCTTAGCACAGATGGGTTCTTTCAAAGGCTTGATCTTTTTGCACATCTGCTTGTTATTATGATCATTAGAAGCAGCTTCTTAGAGATTTAGTAGCTCACGGCAGTGGTTGTCTGCTTCGTAACATAGTCAATTGTGTTCTTTGGGATGTGTATCTTCTGAGCTCTGATTGATCCATTGTTGTGGTGACAGGATTATGTGCCAACTGTGTTTGATAATTTCAGCGCTAATGTGATTGTTGATGGGAACACCATCAACTTGGGATTGTGGGACACCGCAGGCAAGTTATAGCTTTGCTTTGATCTAATTTTCTTTCTTTCTTTCTTTTGTTGTTGTGTCTTATTTGTCTTTAAATTTTGTGTTCTGCCTTGATGAAACAACACAGGACAAGAGGACTATAATAGACTAAGACCATTGAGCTACCGTGGTGCTGATGTCTTCTTGCTCGCATTCTCTCTCGTCAGCAAAGCTAGCTATGAAAATGTTGCTAAAAAGGTTCATACTCAAATCATTAATTCTTAACTGTATATAGTCATTTTGATACAATCCATTTGATGTTTTGCTTATGATTTCTTCAGTGGGTTCCTGAACTCAGACATTACGCTCCTGGTGTTCCCATCATCCTTGTTGGAACAAAGCTTGGTTGGTTTCTTTTCTTTATTTTTATATCTGTCAAAACATAGTTCTGAGTAACAGATTCTCTTTCAGATCTTCGAGATGATAAGCAGTACTTTGTTGAGCACCCTGGAGCTGTGCCTATATCTACTGCTCAGGTACCATTCCTTATATTCTTCTGGGGGATCGTTTTGTTCTGCTTATGTTCCTTTTTTATTCATTGTAGGGTGAAGAACTGAAGAAGCTTGTTGGAGCTTCTGCTTATATTGAATCCAGTGCAAAGACACAACAGGTACCTCAAATCAAATTCATCATCTTTTTATGCCTTTTGTTTCAAAATCTTGGTGACGATGATACCTCATTGGGTTATACAGAATGTAAAAGCTGTCTTTGATGCGGCTATTAAAGTAGTTCTCCAGCCACCGAAAAACAAGAAGAAAAAGAAGAGAAAGACTCAGAAAGGCTGTTCTATATTGTGATTCGAGAGAAGAAGAAAACACGAACCAACAGTTATAACTAATCCTTGTTTCCGAGTGCTACAGACCCATTTTTTCTTATTTCCATGAAACAGGAATCTGTTGTTTTGTAGTCTGAATACTGACTTATCAGAACTCAGAAGAAACTCATTGGTCTTGTTTGAGGTTGTATCTTGTTTGCATTCCGAATATGTAAATATATGATGATACCACGTTTGCTTTCGATTCTCCTATAGAGAGACTATGCTCCCAAATTGTTTACAAAGGCTTCGGTTGTTGTTGTCACTAGAGAGGGTCGCAAGAAGAGAGATCAAGAGCCAACCTTTGCTTTCGCAAGTTGGCACGTTCAGTTTCTGGTCCAGTGAACCGTAGACAATAAGAGACACTAACAAAAGGATATTGTAATAAAACAAATCTGATTCTATAGTATAAAGAAAACTAGTCTTTCTCTTTGTTTGTTTGCTCTATTTTCTCTTTAAAAGTTGCTTAATCAAAGTTGCCACATTCATGGTAATTTACTTTTAATTGATTTTTGGTGGCCAGTGGTTTCTGTTACCGGTTACCAACCCTTTTCATTTGTTTTTTAGTTGTAAATACTTTTGATCCGTTGATCAGATTTTTCTATTCGTTAGCTGATTTTGGTGTGTTTAAGTTCAACCAAATCAGAGCTACTTATCAATCGATATTTATGTCTGATATGTACTGAAATTGAATAAAAGATCGGTTTATGTGGGGCTCTTTAAATATAGCTTATCCTACCTTCTTATTTCTATTTATCAGAATCTTCTTGTTTGATCAGGGTAACTTCGCACCTTAGCCTGTCAATCTAGTGGGATGGGTAAAGTTCTGCCGGCTGATTTTTATCGGAGAAGGGGGTACGTTTCTTTCGCAAGCAGAGGAAAAGTCGAAGACGAGAGAAAGGTGATTGAAGAGAAGCCACCAAAAGTTATGGTGAAGATTGACGGTTCCAGCAGTAGCGATAGTGTTGATCGTAGATTGACCAAATCCCCGACTGAGTTAATTCACTCCTCAAAACATTCCCACATTACCTATATGTGTGGATTGCATGTGCTTGTGTTTTCTTATCATCATCAGTGATTCAGTATATTGGTGGGATTAGCAGATTGTCTTTTTAATCAAAAGATTTAATAGGGTGATTTGGGCCGTTGATTCGCACTTTACTATTGCCCATTATGGGTTTTATTTCAATAAAATGAAAAGTCCACAAACAAATGAAAGAAAAAAAAACAAATCTGATTCTTTCTGGAGAACAAGAACTTTAACAAGTCCCATTAAAGACCGTTCAATAGATATGACATCAAGCATTTAAGGGTCATCCGCTTCAAGGTAAGCCTTCTCTTTCAGAATCAGAACAAAACAATATAATCTTTCTCCATTACCTTTATATGAGACAAAGCGGGCGGCTCAAAAGAGACTTTTGCAAATGACACCTATATTGCTTATGCAATTGTAAATGGAACCATTAAGAGAATCACATAAAGGCTTACAGTTCACGCTTTGAAACACAGGCCTCTCATTTTGATATGTATTCTTTCTTATAATTAGACATTAGGTTTTGGTTTGTGAGACATATCCCAAGCAAGAGAGTTTTCCTTTGAATCAAACATTATGGCAACGAGAAGGATTTTGAAAGAGCTGAGGGAGTTGCAGAGAGACCCTCCTATGTCATGCAGTGCAGGTAAGGCAATAAACTTTTCATTTTGTGTATCCAAGTAAAGATCATTACATTTCTTCTAAAGGATTTTTGATCTCTTTTTTTTTTTGTCTCTCCTTGGTTATGGGGTTTTCAGGTCCAATAGGAGAAGACATGTTTCACTGGCAAGCTACAATAATAGGTCCTAATGAAAGTCCATACACGGGAGGTGTTTTCCTTGTCACTATCAATTTCTCTCAAGATTATCCTTTCAAACCTCCCAAGGTAAGTAAACAACTTCCACAACAGGAAACTTATAATCTCCCTAGGGCTCAAAACATAACCATCATGGTTTTGTTTATGTTTTCAGGTTGTATTCAGAACCAAAGTGTTTCACCCTAACATCAACAGCAATGGGAACATCTGTTTGGACATTCTCAAAGACCAGTGGAGCCCTGCCCTTACAATCTCTAAGGTTCAAAATTACCAAAAAAAAAAAAAAATCTTCTTTTCAATATTTTCTACAAACCCCATCAGTTTTTGTTTAATACCCAACAAATTTAACAAGTTACTAAACATACTTGGTGTTACAGGTGCTTCTCTCTGTGTGCTCTCTTCTTACAGACCCAAACCCTGACGATCCTCTGGTTCCAGAGATAGCTCACATATGCAAAACCGACAAGGTAAAATACGAAGCTATGGCTCGAAGCTGGACCCAGAAATATGCCTTGTACTAAAACTCACAACTAAAGATGTCTGTACAACTTGTGGTTTTGGTCTTATTTTATTATATAAAAAAAGAAGTGGAATGATCTTGTGAGCTCTATTGTTCCTTGAATAATTGAGAAACTTGTTTTGTATTATACTAATAAGTGTCATTACTATATTAGATATCGATTTTGGTTCCTTCCTAGACCTTTTCTGTATAATTGTTAGCAGTAAAGCTGATTTGGTTTCTTTGCTCTTTGGTGGTTGATCAATCTATTCATTGTAATAACTACTACTCGATTCTAACCCACCAATTATTTGATAGGTAGATTACTTTATACAGAAATAATTCATCAGAGCACCTATTTTAAATATTTATGATAGGTGTGGTTGTTTTATGTTTGTGTTAAATGTTAATATTATATATATATATTTAAAATTGTCGAAAATTATATATTTTCTAATTTTTTAAAAAAGAATTATACATTTAAAAATCATCGTTTAAATTACTTTAGATACCATTTCGATTGTCAAGTCTTTGACAATACAACGGTGTGGCTATGCTCGGTCTACATGGTTCAAACTTATGCTGATACACCACCTATATGGCTCCATAAAGCTAATATAAATGAAATAAATATATTATACTAGACTTTAACCTACACATCTGTGTGCATAAATTTTTATTTTATAAATATTTAATTTTTTAATAAAATTTTGTTAAACTTTTCTAAGTAGATTTTGTTATATATATATATATATATATATATATATATATATATATATATATATAATAATTCTTAACCAGCTCCTCGTCAGCCAAGTATTCCTTCAATTTTTGAAGACGACCCCGGTACTTTACCGTCGCCTCTCGAACAGCCCGGACCACCTCTTTGGCTGCATAATCATCACAGCTCCGATTAAGATAAGGAATCCTTGCACCCATGGATACCTGTTGGTCACCGATCTAAGCTCGAAGTATAGCCTCACGACTGGTTGACACCGTAAGATCGGCTTGGAGAGATTATGCCTTGGCAGTCGCATTATCAACAACAGCAGCCAGATCCTTTGTCACTATTTCGAGCTCCTTTATCATATCCTCGCGAGCCTCCATTTCGGCGAAGACACCCTTCAGTTTAGCTTTAGCCCTCTTCAAATCTTTTAATAAAGATATGAGACGGTTCGTATGAGCTTTCGATTGAAAGAAAAGAAAAAAAAAGAATCAAACAACTTAAAGCAAACACAATGGAAACAAAAAAGAGAAAAGTCAACATAACCTGATCGTCAGAGCGAGCCATATCCTTGAACCCATGAGCATGAACCAAGTCATAAGCATCATAAACATCAATGAAATGGTTTCTCGCACAACAGAAGTATTCGGCACAAGCACACTCGTCGTTCACGAATGGAGTACTACAATTATAGCAAAACACCCAAGAGTATGAATCATTCCAAGGCTTTTTGGCCCCAGTAGCGCCCACCATCGAGTCACCTTCAAGATGCTTCTTCAGAGGCTGCAAACCCCGATGATCCCCTTGATCCATTGGAGAACAAAAGGCATCCGCCATGAACGAAAACCTGACTTCCAGTGACGCCGCATGAAGATTACCACCACCATCATCATCCCCCTCGTCATAATCCAAATTGGCGATGTCTTCATCAACGATTACTCTGTGATGCTTCAAAGGAACCCCGCAAATTTAAAACTCGGACAGACCGGGAGGCTATTGTTAGATATGGACCCAGATTCCTGTCCAGATCCAAGAGCTGACCCGTCTCAAGTGTAAATAAAGAGATGCCTAGGAAAGGCCCAGTTGGAGGAGAGATCATCATCCTACCTGCTCATCACAACAACCTGACACACACAACCAAGAGTTAGACGAAACAGGACGCCAACCTGAAAAACGCAACCAAGAGTTAGACGAAACATGACGCCACGACCTATTACGGCGCTAAGCGTAGCTGCCAACCACTCCACCGATTATGTGCTGACCCTGAGACGCAATGATGAGAAAAAATGATGCGGAGAGCGAGAAATCTATAAAAAGGAACAAAGGGAAAGACAAAAGGGACACAAGACTTAAAACAAGAGAGAATAATAGTTATTTGACGACAAGTTAGTTATCAACGACGAGTTCATTATCTTTTATATTTTCTCTTTGGTAAACAGCTTAAACACTTTAATAGGCAAAACTTTTGACCTTTAAACTCTATTTATTGTTTGATTAAGATCCCTAAACTATGTTACTGGTTTTAGGATTCAACAATTGCACTACATAATCGTTTAATAATCTGAATCCATATAATCGGCGTTGTGTGTGTTTGAGTTACATAAGTGCAAACAATATCCACTATCACTTAGACTTTATTTCAATACTCAATACGGTCGAGAATGATAAAATACTATACGGCCTAGAATGATAAATACAAACGAGTGAATGGTCAAACAATTATGGAAAACTCAACAGTGCCAAAAAAACTCACTTCAAAACCTTATGATCAGAAACTAGATGAGAAAGTAATCCTTGTAAGGGCTAAGATATACTCCACCTTTTCTTATTAATTAGAAGACTGTAAACTAAAAGACTAACTATTCTTTGTTGTTGACATATATATAAATTATGTAGTGGGTCAAGTAGTTAGTTCGTCTAATATAAATTGATTTTGGTGTCCACAATAACTAATTTATGTCATCACTGTAATAGGCTAATAGCCATAGATTCGCTTTATCTTTATAGACTTGTAGTAGCCACAGATTGGCAGTTTTAATAGCTACAACAAATTAGCACCACAAACTATATTTGTCCTGAACCTACCATATGATATATTTGAATACGAAGTTAATGTTGTACACCTAGAAAGTGTATTCATTATATTCTTCTATGATTAATATGTTAGAAGATAATGTGCTTGATAAATTGTCGAATTTTATCCTTCAAAGTTTATTTTTTTAAGCCCCACTCCTGTTTGCACGGAGTTTAATCTAAACGAGTAAAAAAAGACAGAACTTATCGTGGGGTTATAACAAAAAGCATTTATTCGATCAAATCGGTTACAAGAGAGAAGGTAGACGAAGCAAATAAGCCGGTACTCGGAGAGTTCACCGGAAAGGTTACAAGTCGACGAGAATATAAAATATAAAAGCCTTAATTCTAGCCGCCATGTCTTGTGTGTCTTGTTATCCTTTCCTCCCCGCTTTTATAGTCGATCCCCTTCTACTTATGTTCCAAGTCGGTTGCCCTAATGGGCTTTGCTTTATTGGGCCGAGCGAACGACTCAACGAGTTGATTCCTGAGCGGAAATACTTTTAGTCGCTTCTCCGACTAAAAGCAGTCTAGAGCCGAGCCTCTTAATTGAGCTTCTCACCATCGAGCCAAGTCGTTTACTCCCAGATTGAATGGGCCAGGATGGCTTTTCGATGGGTCTTCTGGAAGATGCAGTCCATCTCCTACAATAAGTTCTCCTAGTTCACTTGTGGATATCGTAGCAAAGCCTCAGTGAATTTGTAGATCACGTCCAAAGAATAGGCGGTATGCTAATAAGATGGCGAGTAAACGACATAATGCACGTCTCTTTTTTCTTTTTGTCGAGTTTATGTTTGTCGACTGGTTCTCGTAGTTGCTACTCGCTGCGGGGGCTGTTTGGAATTTCGTTGCATGTTAGGTTTTAGTCATCCTTTGGGGATCATCTCGGTCTTTCCCTTTGTCTTTGCTTTTAATCGCCTTGTTTGTGAAGATCACTATGCTATTCCACTAATTGCCGGATTCGATCGATTAAGCCGGTTAAGTATAGACCAATTTTTGGTTTGTATTGGGAAGTGGAAACATCACGAGGGAATTGTCGGTTTGAAATTAGAAGCGGAAGCGTCGCGAGGAGATTTATGGGTTTTGTCCATTATCGAGGCCCAACTTAGGCCCGACTATACCTAATCATTGTGGCTTGGGAAGCGCTCTCTCTCTTTTCTTATAAATATCCGACCCCTTCGCGACCTCGTCATTCTTCTCCTGCATTTCACATGTACTTTCTCTCTCTTCTTCTTTGCTCTTCCACTTCTCTCTCTAGGTTTGTATGTTTAGGTTAGAATTTTCATCCGTCGTAAGCATGCCTCCAAAAGAAAGACTATCTCGCGAGCAGAAGGGGAAGGCGATCAGCACTGGATCTAGTCTTCCAAAGGGTGCGATCAAAGGTGTCTCCCCTTTTGGCAATTTCGACAGGCTTCACCGTGAGGCGCTAATGGACACAGCGGGCTTGGATTTATCCCAGCGTCTCTTAGTCCACGATGCCGAGAAGTTGTTCCGGGGGGAAAGCGATGGCAACAGTGCGAGAAAAAGTGAATGACACGATTCAGATGGAAACTCTCCAGGCGCGAGAGCGACTGACATCTACCTGACTCATTACTCGCCTGAGAGGTTTTTTGAAAAGCTTCCTGCGATAGCCCCAAGTTTTTGTGTTCCCCTGACGTGGAGGGGCAGAACTGGGACAAAGTTCAAGAAATGGAGTCGACTCCTGGTAGTGTGCAAAAGCTCCTAAGAGACAACAGAGCTGCAGGTGTCACGTACCTCATCCCGACGTACAAGGAACGACCGTGGTTGCCTCCAGTAGGATATTAGTGCGTCCATGAGTCGTATTTTCAGGCGGATACCAAGCTATGGTTCCCGATCCTCCCGCCTTATAACCTCATATGTTTTTTGTCAAGACGTCGCGATCAGTCAATTCTTAAACGGTCTGTTCCGGATCACCGTAGCATTAATGGTGTTGGCCACCAAGATTGACGTCTCGATGAGCGTTTGAGCTTTTGAAGAACTAACTTTCTTGAAGCCGAAACCACGAGGCATCTTCTTGGTGAAGATGCGGCCGAATTATAACATTTTGACCGGTCATCCGAACATGACTCAACGCTAGAACCACTTCTACTTCTTCGTTAAGTTGGACAAGGCTGCATTCGAAGACCCTCCCTAGGAGGACTTCCAAGTTCTTTGTAATTACAGAATCGGTAGATCGTGCTCGTCGACTAGTTCTCTTCGTTTCTAGTGTTAACTGTTTATCTCTTTTTTATTGTTTTTGCAGTTGATCACCCGAAGACTCTCGATTACCCGGAGGGATCCTTCGACAACGCCCATGCAGTTACCGCACTCAGCCATCAGCTTTGGCCAGATATTAGCAAGGAAAGAATTCGTCGGCAATTGGCGCAAATTTCAAGTGATTTTACCTTTTTGCTTTGGCTCTTTAACTTTTGCTAGTTTCTTTAGTAATAAAGATTCGTGACTTTCGAGACAAAAGCGAACTGACTGATCTTTTCATTTTTGAATTGTACATACGATTGGACCACCAACCTTCCTTGCTCGATAGATCCTGGAAAGAAGCGCCTGCAACTTTTCATGAGGAAGGAGCAAACTCAGCTAAAAAGGTCCAAGAAGATGAAAGAGCTTCCCGATCGAAGCGTCTTGATCAGCGGTGAATTGGATCTTCTAGGGACCAACCCGATGTCCATACTCGACGGTATGGATCTTGGGGGATTGGCTCCCACGGATCTTCAACTCAATCCTCTTACGGACACTCTAACTGGTCCGGACGAAGACAAGCCTCTCAAGGTAGAGCCAGTCCGTTGGAAGAAAAAAGGCAGAAAAAGGTCCAGGGGCGAGACGAATGTCTTGGATGTCGGTCGGGGAACAGTGCAGGAAGATCATGAGAATGCTCATACTGAAGAACGTCCTAACTAAAAAAGAAGAACAAGAAGTCCACCGAGAAGATTCAAGGGGAAACAACTCCAGAACCGGCAATGCAGGATCAGTTGGGAGACAGGTCTGCGATCTCTCATGGAAAAGATTTGAATAGGGCTGTCTTGCCTGAATGGGACGTTTTGTCAGATGAACCGCTCCTTTACAAAAAGAAGAAGAGGCCCGCTGAAGGGGAGCATAGTACGAGGGTCTCGGGAGAAGCTGATTAGCTCCAAATAGTCTTAGTCGCTGGCGAGAGGAAGGAGCCTCCTCCGGACGAAGATTCTACTCGTTGTGCTTCTCCATGAGGTCCAGGAGACGAGGATCCTCTTCTGCATGAAGAGCCGCAGGCCTAATTTCAGGATCAAGTGGAGTTTTGATACATATGCGATACTTTACTCATCTGCGACCCAATCCAGTGTGCTGAGCTGATTCTTCATATCAGAAGTGGGCCAAACGATCTTATGGACATCGAGGATCTGATGTTCAAGGACGCCTATGTGAATGCTACGCAGGCGAGACTGGTGGTAAGCTTCTGCGTTCTACCCGTATCGACACACTTCTCTTTTCTTCCTTAAGGGATATCTTGAATTAATTCTTTGTCGTGTTTTGCAGAGCGATAGAAGCATGAACCTTGTCATTGAAAAATATGACAGGTCGTTGAAGGACACGCTTGTCTAGCTAAGACAAGCAGAGGAACTCATCATGGCCAAGGATGCTTGCATCGCTCATCAGAAAGAGGAATTCAGGGAGTCACTAGGGGTTGCTCTTGCAGAGAGAGATCGTGCGATTGCTCGCATGAAGACTCAAAAGAGAAAGATCAAGGTGATGGGAGCTGATTTAGCATCTGCTCGCGCTTCAGCGTAGGAGTTATAGCAGAAGAATGTCACTTTGGAGTGCGAGAAAGAGGCACTAGAGAGAGAAGGCCGATCTGGAGCAAGAAAAGTCTACCACGGCTTTGAAGTTCCTGAAGGAGACCACCCGACTGAAAGAGTCAAGGAGTTACGAGCTTATGCAGGAGCGAGTCAGGGTGGAGACCGCTATGATCGCAAAGTGTCACTGGCATTTTGACAGGGTTCGTGCTCATCAAACCCGCAGAGACGCATAAGAGACGATGCACAACTTATACGGGCAGGCGTTGGGAACGAGAAATGCCTTCAGAAGTTGGTTGAGTAGGGTGTGGTGATCCCCCAAGCCACTGTAGACCTCTTTGCTGCACAAGAGAAGAGGTTTGAGGGGGAAGCCGCCGCTCTTGAAGTGGGAGAAATTTCGGAAGAAGATCTATTGCTGTCCCCGCTCGTTCTTCCGTCCAGGTTCCTCAACGTGCGCGTTCTGGCCGGGTTAGATATGCATGGATCGAATGTCAATTTACTCGACTCAGCGACCATCACCAGTTTACAAAATCGAATGACTCCCTAGGTCTTAATTTGGAGGATCCAGCCGTAGGAGGTGCCTCAACTAGTCAAGAGAAAGACGCCAAAGAGGGAAATGAGGAGCTCATCAAAGCTCCTGATTCTCGAGACATTGAAGTGGAAGGGCTTTGCTTGGCCACGAGCGAGAAGACCGTCGGGTAGTCCCTTATGTACTGTTGTTTTGATAACACTTCTTTGTCCCTTTTTTGTTGTAATAACTTCATCAGATAATTGTTAAGTCGCTGTATTTTCTGAACTTTGGAAAATTTAAATCATACTTCCATTTTTCCTTTGGCTCAAAGTAATTCCTTCTCTCATTTTTTTTTGTTCTTATGTTTGGGAATTTATCGAAGTGCCCTGATGTTGCAAAGTTTTAAGTTATGGAGCTTATCTCTCAATCAAGATTTTTTTATTAATCGGAAATGATCCATAATAAATGGAACAACTTATGAATGTTTGGACATACAAAGGTTTTTTGTCGACTTGAAAGTAATTCTGCGAAGTTTTTAGTTGGCCAACCTGCTCGAGAATTATCCAAGGGCGGAAAATCGTCTTTTAGTCAGTCAGTGCGCGGATACGACACAAGTGCCTCGCGACTTAACGACATCTCTCGACTGCGTGTCTGATCAGGACATAGCCGGCTGGTCGGGATCGAGTGTTAGTGCGTCGTCCGTATAGGAGGCGTAAACATCGCTGAGCTGAGAGCCCTCTTTTTCTCGAAGGAGCGGACTATAACCTTTGCTTGGTTGGAACCGTACCCGAAGAGGAGTTTTCTTTTTTTGTTGTTGTGGCTGGACCGGTTAAGGCTGCTTACACACCTCCGAGGAGGATGAAGCCGTTCATAGTTCCTTTTTGTCAAATAAAAGTGGCGTCAACGCATTTACTCAATAGTTTTTATCTGGTAAAAGTGACATCAACGCATTTACCCAACAATTTTTATCGGGTAAGAGTGGAGTTAGTGTATTTACTCGATAGTTCCTGTCGGGTAAAAATGGCGTCAACACATTTACTCGATAGTTTTTTTTTTACTCGCGGCAGTATATTCTTAAGTTTCTTGGAATTTCATGCCCTTGGCACTGCGTCCCCTTGCGACGTTTCTAGTCGGTAAACTTCGGGTTAGACGATTTGGGTGATCTTGTAAGGACCTTCCCAATTAGTCTCGAGCTTTCTTACCTTCCACTCTTTGGTGTTCTCAAACACCTTGTGTAAAACTAAGTCGCCTAGGGCGAGAGGACGTGATTTGACAGTTTTCTTGTAGTACCTTTTGATTTGATGTTGATAATTTTGGATCATGAGTAGGGTTTAATCGCGTATTTCCTTGATTTTATCCAAGGTGTCGAGTAGCATATCGCGGTTAAGGCTGTCGAGTTGCGGGATCTTGGAACGTCTTAGACTGGTAACATTGACTTCAGAAGGGGCCATCGCCCGACTCCATATACTAACAAGAAAAGGGTGGTTTTAGTCGCTCCTCACGACGTTGTTTGGTGTGACCACATAACCCCGTCAAGTTCGACGGACCATAAACCCTTCTTTAAGTGGAGACGTTTTTTGATGTCGTCAATTATCAATTTCTTTGATGAATCGTCTTGGCCATTGCCTTACGGTGTCGTGGTGTTGAAGCACTTAGGCGGATCTTCCATCGTTCGCAAAATCCTTTGAAGTTACCCGACATGAACTGAGCCCCATTATCGGTGACGATCTCATAGGGAAGTCCATGTCGGCAGATGATGTTCTTCCAAAATTTTCCTTGGACTTCCTTGTCGGTGACTCGAACGAAAGATTCCGCCTCTATCCATTTTGTGAAATAGTCGGTCAAGACTAATACAAATTGTCGTTGGCGAGAAGCAGGCATAAGACCGATGATGTCCATACCCCACCGCATGAATGGATATGGGGCAGTTGTCATTCGAAGCAGCTCGATTGGACAGTGGATATTAGACGCGTGTCGTTGGCATATATCCCAATGATTCGCGTAGGATTCCTAATTAGTGTTCATTGTTGGCCAGTAGAAACTGAGGTTCTCGACTTTGAGAACCAAGGCTCGCGACTTGAATGATTTCATGCCGCACCTTCATGTGTTTTAGCCATGACAAGCCTCGTTTTGTTGCATGCAATACACTTGAGTGGCACTTTACTTGCGGTCCATCGGTCCATCGCGCTTTTATCTATTGTGCTGCTCATTTTCGGTAGGCAGCTTGTCATTCGCGAGATAATCGATGAATTCGGTCCTCCAGTCAGAGTTTTATTGCTTGTCTGTTTGCTCGACGCTTTGTTCCCCGTTTGTCACTTTGAGGACGGGGGCCACTAGGAGATTTTTCTCGATGGGTAGATCGATACTCGGTTTCTCAATTCAGTAGATAGATTCTTTTTCTCGAGAGACATTGATTTCTCAAGTTTCCTGCACAGATCGGAATCTTTTCGTTGATTGAGGCTGATTCGCAAGTCGTCCGCCCCAGCATTTAGCTTGTCACGAAGGTCGGTCATGCAAAGATTTATGTGTTGCTTAGCCTGAGAGGCATTGAGATTCTCTCTAAGATCGGTTTTGTCACCGGGATATTTTTCTGAAGCGGTAAGCTTGCGCTTAAGCTGATGTCGCAAGTTGTCGGCGTGGTGTGATATTCTAGTCGACTGCTGCGTCAACTTGGTCAGCAAGTCAACGGGACAAGGCCTCATGGAGTTGCTTGCATTCCTTTGTGTCGTGACCTTTGACCTTGTGGTACTCGCAGTATTTGATGAGGTTCACTAAACTTGAAGAACTAGGAGGGATCTGTTTTTTTGCTCAGCATCCCTCTCCCAATGGTTCCATCTCTTTTCCCGAACCAAGACAATAGAAGTAGAGAGATCGTTTTCGTCTACGACGTATGCAAAACCCTTCTTTGGTTCCCCTCTTTCGCCGGGAGTGTGCTGGCGTGGTTCCTGGCGAGTATCGACTGTTTTAGTCAGAGCCTGCTTCGATGCAATATGTTTGTTTAGAATCGCTCGCATATCTTCTTTTATGCGGATAAAGTTGTTGGATCGGATGACTGAGACTTTGGTTGGAACCTTGCGATAGTTGCCATAAGTTGTAGGCAGTTACTCCTTGTCGGGTAAACATGATGTAATATTTTAGGAATACTGCTGACAAGTCGCAAAAACTAGCGACTGAGTTCTCCGGAAGTTGTGAAAACCAGGTCAAAGCTGACCCGGTCAAAACTAGCGACTGAGTTCTTCATCGTCTGTGAAGTCATTAACTGCGATCCGATCCTCCATTCCCCACTGAGATGGCATTGTTTGGAGAAGCTTTTCAACATTTTGTTTCTTTTGGGATTGAGAATCTTTCCTATCAGGGACATACAATACTCTTTGATGACTCGAGAGTCATCTTAATCCGTTAGCTTGATCGGCTCATCATCATTATCATAGAGGATTCCTTTTCCTTTGATATCCGCTAGGTGAGAAGATTTTAGACATAAACGAGTACCCCATACAAAGATATAAAGGTCAAAACTCTGTTACCAAAAACATAACAGAATACCGAAGCAAGATCGTAGCTATGGTTGAGATCATGTCGACAAGTGCTGATGAATGATTACCCCGCAAGCAACACTTAAATATCTGATGCACCACAATCGTTTGAAGCAAAATCCATGGCTAATCACTACGTCAAGGGACATACTGACCAGAGAGAGATTGAAATTTTAAAGGAGATATTCAATCAGAGAAACTGGAGGCACGAGAGATACATGATGACTTCATCAGTAATGTGTTTCTTGAGAAAGACGCCAACGAGATTATTTCTAGGGTTCTGCAGAGGAGCTCAAACCACAAAGAATGTGTGATAGTTTTCCTTGTGATGATGAAGGAGCTGTTGAGGACGTAGAAGGAAAGGATTGTCGTCAAGGGCAGTCAGATTTGGGATTCGCCATTGGAGTCTTCAGAAACCTTAGCCACTTTCATATCTCAACTTTTTTAGTTTCCTTCTAAGTTATGTTTTTGTTTTGGTTTTTTATTCTTATACTAATGGATTATGATTTAAGATAAGGAAGAACATTAGATTGAAATCTTTTTATACTTAGTTTTTTTTTCTTGGTATAAATATAAATCCCCTTGTAAGAAATTTCTTTTTAACTTTTCATATTAGTAAATAAGCTTTAATGTTATTGAATCCTTGCACTCGACTAAACCATTGTTGTTCTCAACGATTACAAGATAACTTTATCTTATGAATTCTTATACTAAATAGAATCATCGTTTAATCATAGATCTCGTTACATTATATACTATCTGAGCTTTAGCAAATTTCTACTAACCCAGTAAACCAACTTAGAAACGTACATTCCATTTTTTTTTGCAATGTTCCAACAATAAGTATCTAGTCACAATCAATAAAAATGTGTCACACAAAATAATGAAAATATTCTATCAAATATCTTATTTTATATTTTTATGTATTTCAAAAGAATCGTATTGTATGATTTTGTGTTTATATGTTTATATTTTATTTCTTATAAACTATATGTTTACAGCTATCGATATATTAACAGGAAATTTTGAATAACATCCAATTACTTTTACAATATAAAAACTATCTTATATTTTTTTCTTAAAACTAACGATTGCCATTTATCTTAAGTTAAAATTAGAAAGTAATATATTTGCGAAAATACTAATTATCACTAATCTTAGAGAAGGTGATTTAGTGTTTATGGTTCAACTATTCAGTAACTTACCACTTGAACTCAAGAGTTTTTCAATAGCATGTTATTTAATCAAAAACATACTTTCATTCATATTTATTCTTGATAAACAATAACTACTTAGTCAAATAACACATCATTTTATTAGATATACTAATATTTGATAAATTCACACATAATTTCACACAAGTGCAGAAGAGTATTTTCATCAATCCATACAAAAATCATCTTCTCCGTTCCCTTTTCTTTATAATCTTACCACCATAACTAATTACTTTCTTTATGCTTACAATTAGGTTATCTATCTAAATTAACTATATACTTTATCACTTCAAGTAAATCATTTATCTACAAGGAAAATAAACTAAGGTGATAAAATAAAATATATACTTAATGCTTTATCACCTTAGTTTCTTTTCATCTAGCCGTTTCCGTGCATTAAGTAAATGAGGTAGCTTTCAAGGCTTTAAGGCCGTCTTCGTTACGCTCGTAACCCGCAATAGCCGATGACCACACACATTCACTTGTGACTTGGCCCTTTTAAAATCTCCTCATTTCATGCTCCTTCCCGCTAAAATTGCCGGCTTCTCCTAACCAACTCATTTATATTCATATAATAAAAGTATAAATCCAACAAACAACACACACAAAAACCTCATTTATTCACCTTTGTTTTCTCTTTTTCCCCTTTCAATTATTAAAAAACTAAAAATTATAAAAACAGAAGTAAAATCTTAAAAAACAAAATTGGTCCCCTGTCTCCTTTTGGTCACTGGACATCTCTTTCTTTCTTTCTTTCTTCTCACCGACACTTTGTTCTCACTTCTCTCTTCACCTCTTCGTTCTTCTCCGATCATATCAGTTTTATTTTAATTTTAAAAATAAAACCAGTCTCCTTTCTTTTCCTTTGAAGAAGATAAAAGAAGATCAGCATTTACCTCTAAAAAAATCCAGGTTTTAATTTTAAGTTCTTTTTATAATTCTATTGGGCAGAAGCAGGTATAAATGCTGACTGCACATGACAGCAAAACTATCTTATTTTTGTACTGACGACAAAATATAATAATGAATATAGAGTATTTAGGTGTTACTATGTTGTCTGTTAATGCTCATCGTGTATCTTCTTCAAATCCAATTTGCTTATTTTTATCATCTTTAAATGCCTTTGAATTTTCAAGTGTCTCTCTCACTTTCTCTACTCTGGATTTTGTATTTGTTTTTACCTGATAGTAGTTGCAACACAAGTTTCTGACTTTTCTATCTCTCAACTTCCCTATAAAATTATATTTAAAGAAAAAAAAAGCAGTAGGTTTGGGTTTATATTTATTTATGTAAGGCATTGATTCCTCTGTAATTTGCTTTTTGTATTAGTTCTTTGCACAAAGGAAACAAAAAAATGGCAGTGGAGAAAAACAACAAAGTGGATAATGTGAATGTGAAGCAGAGAAATATTGTATTGGTTGGAATTAAAATTGATGAGAGTGGCAAAGAGATCTTGAAATGGGCACTTGAAGCAGTTGCAGAACATGGAGATTGCGTTGTTGTTGTTGTTGTTGTTGTTCATGTTTGTTCAACTTTTAGTGAGTTCAACTTCTCCTCCTTGTTAATTACTATGCTCTTTTGAAGTTTCTCTTTACTAAGTTTTGGTATTGTTCCTGACTTAACTTGTATGATGATTTGATACAGATAGTGCCTTGAAAAGCAAGTCAGCGTTGGATCGGTACTTAGAACTTTACAGTGAATTCTGCTCAACAAAGAAGGTAGCTTTACATCATTTTCCATGTTTATTTCACTAAAGACACAATTTTGAGAAACGGGTAACAGAGTATATGGGGTTTTGAAAACAGATTGAGCTCAACGGAGATGTGTTGAAGGGAAACTCAGTAGAAGGTGTTTTAGTTAAAGAGGCAAAGAGATACAACGCCATGTCCATTATTGTTGGAGTTAGGCATCAAAGAAAACTAAGGTGAGAAAATCTGCAAAGAGAAAAATTTATATATAAAAAACTTTATTCTCTTACTGATTTTAGTTTTTTTTTTTTTAGCCTAAAAGTAGCTAAAGGCTGCGCAAAAGAGCTTCCTCCAACAACTGATGTTTTGGCCATCCACAGAGGAGATATAATATTTAGACGTTCCAACCATTCCCAGCAACCACTTGGTTCGTTGGCTCCCTTTACATCAACGTTTTGGATCTCTATAAGTCTATATACCATTCTTTAAACTCAAATCGGTTGACCAGAAATGGGTTTGATTCTTTTTGCAGCTCAAAACATAAGTTCAAGACCAAGTTCTGAACTTTCTGATGGACTTTCAGACAAAGATCTCAAACTGAAATCCGAAGAATCAATGGTTAAAAACAGAGAGCTGCAGAGAACAATCCAAGAGAAGAGGAGGGTTTCTGGTAGATCACTTTCTCTTCCATCAGTGGAGGTAGTGGACCAGAAACCAGGTTGGCCATTGCTAAGAACAACCACTTTAGCTCCTCCAGTGGTTCAACATCGGACTCGGAAAATATCAGTTGTCAATTGGGTCATGAGCTTGCCTGAACGGTTTCCACATCATCCGAATCATACTTCTCAACCAAGCTTTTGTGATTCACAACTTAAAGACATACTAAAGGAAATAAATAGATGGTTTAGCTATGATGTTCTTAAGACAGCAACATCAGGTTTCTCTTCAGGTACTAACTAACTCTGTCTTTTGAGTTCTAGGTCCACTTTATGTTCATCTGATTCTTAGTTTTTTTTTTCTTTCTCTATTACAGAGAATCTAATTGGAAAAGGAGGATGTAACGAAGTCTACAAAGGGGTTCTTGAAGATGGAAAAGCAGTGGCGGTGAAGATCTTGAAATCATCTGGAAAAGAAGCAGTGAAGGATTTTGTTCAAGAAGTGAGCATAATCTCTTCTCTGAGTCACCAAAACATCTCTCCTTTAATCGGTGTCTGCGTCCAATATGATGACATTATCTCTGTTTACAATCTCTCATCCAGAGGAAGTTTGGAGGAGACCCTTCAGGGTTAGCACAATATTACTCTACTTAATCTCATAGTATTCAGCATGATGATTCAAATTTCTGCAGGTAAGCATGTATTGACATGGGAAGAGAGATTCAAGATAGCAATTGGGTTAGGGGAAGCTCTTGATTATCTTCATAACCAATGTTCTAATCCTGTCATCCACAGAGATGTCAAATCTTCTAATGTTCTTCTCTCAGATGAGTTAGAACCTCAGGTATCGAGACTAGTGACTCAGAACTTGTGAAATATATGTACATCTACATAAGAAAATTTAACATTTCTGGGATATTTCTTGTGAGAATAGCTTTCGGATTTCGGACTCTCGATGTGGGGATCCAAGTCTTGTCTATACACAATACAAAGAGACGTGGTGGGCACGTTTGGATACCTAGCTCCTGAATACTTCATGTACGGAAAGGTCAGCGACAAAGTTGATGTTTATGCCTTTGGAGTAGTTTTGCTTGAACTCATATCAGGAAGAACTACTATTTCTTCTGATAGCCCAAGAGGACAAGAGAGTTTGGTCATGTGGGTAAGTGTTGGTTTTGGTTACTTGTTGCCTAAGCAAACCCTCATTGAGAAACTCAAAAGGAGATTTACTTGGGTTGCAGGCAAAACCGGTTATAGAAAAAGGTGCTGCAAAAGAGCTCTTGGATCCGAACATTTCAGGGACTTTTGATGAGGCTCAGTTTCAGAAAATGGTTCTTGCTGCTAAACATTGTCTTACAAGAGCAGCTTCTCATCGTCCCAATATCAGAGAGGTTAACTACACTATTTAAGGATACTTATAATCCCAAAACTGAACTGTTGGATCCTCTGTCCTTATAGTCTCTTTTTTTTTTTTTACATTTCTGCAGATACTCAACCTGCTAAAAGGAGAAGATGAAGTAGAGAAATGGGTGAAGAAAGTAGAAGAAGATGATGACTGTTTCGACGACGAGGTTTACCCAAATTCGAACAAAGAATTACACTTGTGTCTGGCGATGCTCGACATCGAGGAGAATGACTCTATTTCAGTTGGCAGCTTGGAGAGAAGTAACAATAGCCTATTTTCTTCTTCTCCATCTCAGGAGCTTCAGTCTTGATTAGCGTTTGCTTAGTGTCTCCATTTTGCTTGAGGATTACTTCATCTCTCAGGGTGTCTGCAATCAAATCAAGCTAGATATCACTACCCTGACTTTGGCTTTTGCAATCATTGTCGGAAAAGTGTTTTTTTTTTCTTTCTTGGGTATAGATGAGAGGAGGATAATAAGACTTCCAAAATAATAATTAAAGTGTTCTTATAAAAATAAAAAGATTGAAGTGTTTATTGCACCAGCCATTGTCAAGCTTCTAGTCACATTCTTTATATATCATTTGAGAAACATTTTACAATTTTTAAACTATACATGTATCATCACGAAACTGAGTATTTAAGTTCTTAGAAAAATAAGTTGGTCATTCTAAACATATATTATACTATACTTTTCAAGAAATTAATTATAGAATTAGTTATTAATATATTAAAAATATTATTTCTTCTTTTCATAAATAAAATATACGAAATTATCTAATGTGATTGAAACATATATGACAATTGATGATTCTTAGCAATAAAGATTAATTTCATAATAATTTGTATATCATCTATCATTTTTTCTTAATTTATATTATTAAAATAATTTAAACAATAACATTAACCCTATAATAAAAATTTATATTTGTCTCTATATGTTGTATTTGG
Source organism: Sinapis alba (assembly GCA_012274485.2). Lineage (NCBI taxonomy): Eukaryota > Viridiplantae > Streptophyta > Magnoliopsida > Brassicales > Brassicaceae > Sinapis > Sinapis alba. Next base: position 101,434 of record MU106272.1, on the reverse strand, counting down.
AATTTTTTAAAATAAATATATATATATATATATATATATATATATATATATTAATATAGTTTAAATTAAACTATATACCATATAAAATACATAAAATTATTTAATAAATACACATAACAGCACCTTAGGATGGCATAGCCTTATCATTTAAATTAAATTATATATCATATAAAATAGATAAAAATGATGGTTTTGATTTCTTTACCATAAAATGATTGTAAATAAATAACAATGATTGTTTTAACTATATGTCCACACCAATTTAATTATATATGTAATAATTACTAAACTCTCAGTTATTATATATATATAATATGTAAAAATGCAAATAAATAATAGTATATAAAATATTTGTATATATAATATTCATTCCACGCAAGGTGCATATTTTAATTTAGTTTTATTTTTATTCGGCAACACTCTATCAATCAAGTTTCGTTTCTTAATAGTTGTAGCTTTTAGATTAAATAGGTTGTATTTGTTGTACCTCGTTTTAAAAAAAAACTAAAACATAAGGTTGATTTTTTTATATAAAACATTCTAATGGCTTTTTCGGTTAACCAGATAGTTTTCATGGCCAGATTAATATCTCACTGGAAATATTGCAACAAGTAGTAGAATTTAGTATATTCAAACGTCAACAACTAAGAAATAATGCAATGAAGTTGGTACCTTGATGTAAATAAAACACAAAATAGCCTTGTCAAAAAGACACTGAAAATTTGACTAAATGTCAAATATGCCAAATTCCACGTTCAAAGTATAGGTTAAAAGACTTATCTTATTATGAGAGTAATGTACAGCAATATATACATGGGTATCAAGCTAGGGTATTGTACGTGAGTAATTACAATTGATTCCCTAATCATATCTTTCCTTATATGTCTATATACCCCCTCAAGATGGAGGTGGTTGTACAACTCCAATCTTGTGACAGATATTTTGAAATGGCATCCTTGGTAGTGGTTTGGTCAAGGCATCAGCAAGTTGGTCTCTTGTTGATACATGAGCTACGCGCAGCTGTCCCGACTGAATCTGTTCGCGGATGAAATGGTAATCCAAGGCAATGTGTTTCATCCTTGAGTGGAAAACTGGATTTGCGCAGAGATATGTACCTCCAATGTTATCACAGTAAATTACAGGAGCTGCTGTTATGTGGATTTGAAGTTCGGACAGCAATGAACAGATCCATGTCAATTCGGAAGCTGTGTTGGCTACTGAGCGATACTCTGCTTCTGTTGATGATCTGGATACGCCTTTCTGCTTCTTAGAGGACCAGGAGATAGGATGGCCTCCCAAGTAAACCACATACGCATTTGTTGATACAAAATCATCTGGATCTCCTGCCCAGTCCACATATGAGTAAGCATGTAAGGAAAGAGGATTATTTTTGCGAAGTAAGATACCATATGACGTTGTCCCAGCAAGGTATCGCAGCACACGTTTCACTGCATTCCAATGAGCATCAGTGGGATGGTGCATATACTGTGACAGTTTGTTGACGGCATATGCAATATCTGGTCGCGTGAATGCTAGGTACTGGAGGCTCCCAACTACGGTTCTGTATGGTGTAGGATCAGATAGTGGGGTGCCAAGATTAAGTGACAGTTTCTCCGCTGAGTTCAGAGGTGTAGACACCGCCTTTGTATTCTTCATATTAACCTTGTCGAGTAGGTCATTAATATATTTCTTTTGCATCAAATGAAGTCCTTCTGATGTCCTTGTCACTTCAATCCCTAAGAAGTAATGCAAGTCTCCGAGATCCTTGATTGAGAACCTGGTGGCGAGAGAAGTGATGATGGAGTTGATGAGGTTGTTGTTACTGCCAGTAACGATGATGTCGTCAACGTACACTAACAGGTAGAGAATCTCGTTGTTATGACGCATGACAAATAGGGAGGTATCCGCAACCGAGTTTGTGAAGCCGATGGATAGAAGGTATGTTCGGAGCTCATGGTACCACGCGCGTGGTGACTGTTTCAAACCGTAAATGGCTTTGTTGAGACGACATACATGGTGTGGTCAGTCTTTATCTATGAACCCCGGCGCTTGAGTCATGAAAACTTCTTTTGTTAACCGAGCTTGTAAGAAAGCATGGTTCACATCGAGTTGTCTCAGCATCCATGATTTACTCTCTTCCACTCCGAGTACCGTACGAACCGTTGTTGCTTTGATAACTGGACTGAATGTGTCTCTGAAATCCACTCCACATTGTTGGTTGTAACCTTTCACCACAAGTCTGGATTTATGCCTGTCAAGTTTCCCATTAGGCAACAATTTGTCTGTAAAAATCCAACGGCAACCAATAACGTTTTGATGAGGAGCAGGTGGAACCAAGTCCCATGTTCGGTTCTTAATCTGGGCGTTAAATTCCTCACTACACGCATTCCTCCAGCTAGGATCGCGTAAGGCTTGGTTTATGGTTGTTGGGATTGTGTCTTTGGTTCAAGATGTGATGGAAAGAGAATATTTTTTGTTTGGTTTGAGGATGTTGTTTTGGGATCGGGTGGTCATTCTCTGAGGATGGGTAATCGGATTTGTGGGAGGCTGAGGTTGGGGATTGATGTTTTCCGACGAGGGTGAGGGGTTTAGTTGCGGTGGAGATAGAAGATTTGGGTTGATATGTGTTGTAGGTGGAGTGTTTAGGTATGGGTCTAGTTGTGGGCTTGAAGGTTCTGTTATTGGGCCTGGATTTGTCTCATGTGGGCTATCAGGAGATGGGCTTGAAGCAGATGAAGGAGTATTAGAGTTAGAGATGATAGAACCTGTTTGTGGTTGGGGATTGAGTGTCGGTTGAGTAGTTCCCGAAGATGAAGAAGCAGAGCTCAGAGGTGCCATGACCGGCGAGGACGAACTTTGACGAGAAAGTCGAGTGACCGGTGAAATCCAGGTTTGGTCAGGATTTGGTGGTTCTGGGTGTGGGGTGATGGTGGCGCGGATGAATGGGAATCGATCTTCATCGAATATGGCATGCCTCGATACATAGAGGCGTTCTGTAGTTTCATCGAGGCAAAGGTATGCGCTCTGTGTTAAAGAGTATCCTAGGAAGACACACGGTTTTGATTTATCTTGGAGCTTGTTTGTGTTGTATGGCCGAAGCCACGGAAAACACATACAGCCGAAAACTCTGAGATTGTTGTAGTTAGGAGGTCTTGCGAAGAGCTTCTGGAAAGGTGATTCCATGGATAACACTGGAGTCAGTAGGCGATTTATGAGGTAAACTGCTGTGGCAAATGCATACGGCCAGTAGGATTTTGGTACACCGGACTGAGAGAGAAGTGTCATTCATGTTTCCACTATATGCCTGTGTTTTCTTTCTGAAACTCCGTTGTGTTCTGGCGTGTGTGGTGGCGTTGTCAGGTGGGTGATTCTGTGTTGTGTGAGGAAGGGGCGTAGGGCTATGAATTCCCCTCCATTATCTGAATACAGCGTAGTAATCTGTGACTGGAATTGCTTCTCAACCAGAGCGTTGTAAGCGATGAAAACGTCGCGAACTTGTGACTTTCTTTCGATTGGATACATCCAGGTATATCTGGTATAGTGATCATCCAATACAAGGTAGTATTTATGGTTTTTAATAGAGGTTATTGGAGAACTCCATACATCAGAGAAAATGATTTGTAAGGGTCTAGAGGAAGTAATAGATGTCTGAGAAAAGGGTAGTTTATGGCTTTTATTGATAAGACAATGGGTGCAAGACATTTGTTTTTGAGTAGTAGACGACAAAGGTAGATGAAAATGAGAAACTACGGAGTTTAAAATAGAAGAAGAAGGATGCCCTAAGCGGGCATGCCATTCATTGTTGCTGGTTTTAGATGTTGGTGAAGCGAAAAGGGAATGGATGGTGGTTGGTGTTACTGGCCACTCGTAGAGCTCGTCTTTAGTCCGTCCTTGGAGTAATGGGACCCCCGTGCTGAGATCCTTCACCTGAAAATGAGCCGGGAAAAATTCAATAGACACTTGGTTAGAATTACAAAGGCGGTATACTGATATGAGGTTTTTATGGATATTAGGAACACAAAGAATATTGGTTAAGGACAAGGGACGAGATTTAGAGGGTAGGAAGGAAGAACCCGTGTGTGAAATTGTTAACCCCGACCCATCTCCTATGAGGACTTCATCGTTTCCTGCATATGGCTGGTGAAGAGACAGATTCGCCAAATCGCTGGTGATGTGATGTGTAGCTCCGCTATCCAGCAACCAATTGTTAGCTGTATACTGAGGTGCGAGAGCTACGTTTTCTCTTGGCTGCCAAGGAGTGAACGGGTTGCGTTGGTAGGCATCATTGTTGTTGCGACTTGGCTGCACCTGGTTGCACCTTTTTGCACTGTGCCCATGGATCCCACATAACTGGCATCTACCTTGATACGGACGAGGTTGGTAGCTATCTGATCTGTTGTTGTTTTGCTGTTGCCAATTATTGCCTCTGTTGTTATTGTTGTTGCGGTTTGTGAATTGCTTGTTGTTGTATGACCCACGATTGTTGTTGTTTGTTCCTCGATGCGCAGCGAGGTTGGCTGAGACAGGAAGAACCGATTGCTGCCGGGTGGAGGCTTGGAGTTTAGCCTCTTGATTAAGTAGCCTCTCGTGAATCTCCGTAAGAGAGGGAGTGGTGTCCTTGCTCTCAATTTGGTCAGCAACATTCTTGTAGTCTTCCGGAAGGCCGTCAATGATAAACTCAACTTGATCTTCTGTATCGTATGGCTTGCCAAGGATAGCAAGTTGATTAAAACGGGTGATGAGTCCCTGCATATACTCATCGACAGTCTTGGTTCCCCTTTTCCATTCCTTCACTTGTTGTCTTAATTGTTTGATGTGTTCTCTTGTAGGTTTGGCGTATGTAGCAGCAAGTGTATCCCAGATCTGATATGAGGTTGTTGATCTTGACAGCAGTGGCTTAATGTTTGTTGAGATAGATCCAAGGAGGGCGCTAAAGACAAGTTTGTCTTGTCTTTTCCAGTGGGAGTAGTCGGGATTTGGTACCGGTGCACCATCCGTCATGATTGTTGGTGACGGGACTTCCAGGGATCCGTCTAGGTAGCCTGCTAAATCATATGCATCAAAGAGCGCATGGACTTGTCTACTCCACATTAGGTGGTTGGTGCTGGTAAGCTTTGACACGTTTGTCATGTTGACACTTAAGAGTGTCTTGTTGTTGATAACGATGGCTTCATTCGTTGATACAGGGGAAGAAGCGGCCATTGTCAGAAGGAGGACAGGAGGCGACAAAGAAAATTGAGTATTTTAGGTATGATGGCTCTGATACCATATAGGTTAAAAGACTTATCTTATTATGAGAGTAATGTACAACAATATATACATGGGTATTAAGCTAGGGTATTGTACGTGAGTAATTACAATTGATTCTCTAATCATATCTTTCCTTATATGTCTATACAAAGGCTTATATGAGAAAGAAGATGGCTCTCACTCGCACGCTAAATCGTGTTGGGTCAGATTTTTAGTCTTGTGCCAAATTACTTTCAGTTTTTGGCTCATTTTTTAACCAACAACATCATGATATTCATTTTTAATCACATTTTAGTTTGTTTTAAAATAAAACGAAGTCTATCTTTTCAGTAAAGATCAGAACGAGTCAATAAAGGGAAGATCTTGCGGAGGAAACTTCTCGACACTCCACTCCCGAGATTTTTGAGAGATTTTTGCTAACATGTGCATATGCAAAACCTGTTACGAATATGCAGATCTTCCATTTCCTTTTTACATAAGTTGTTTTTTCCTTATTCATTCAACACTTTTTCTAACTTAACTTGATAGATTTTTCTCGATAAATGATTTGTTATATGATAAATGATTTGATACATGGTTTGTGAGTTAATATGGTATCTGATAAATAATTTCTTATATGCTAAATGATTTGTTACCTAGTACATGTGTTGTTAGCTGATAGAGAGTTTGGTATCAAAGAATTGATAAATTATTGTATAATGTTACAAAAGACTTGTTGTTAATTAACACATTGTTTGTAAAACTCATTAATGATTTGATAAAATGTTACAAAAGATTTGTCTTTAAATGATACATGGTTTGTATAGCTGATAAATGGTTTAATAAATTGTTTGTCAGCTTATATGTTGTTTGATATTTGGGTTGTAACCTCATAAATGGATTGATACATGATTTGTGTTTATACATAGTTTAATAAATGGTGTAATAGCTGATAAATGATTTGTTACCTGATATATGTTTTGCTAGATAATACATAGTTTGATACTAAATAATTGATAAATAGTGGGTAAGATATTAGCAGTTAGATAACATTATTACTAAAGTGTGCACTGGAAAATTATCATGTAAAGATGGTATTGTGCTTACATTTTTATGTTGTTAACGATTGCAGGTGGATGTGGAATCTATATTAGAAGACCATGCGGAGGATTAGGCACTTGGTATAGACTTTGGATAGTCTGATAAAAAGAAAGACAAAACTGTTGATAATTAGGTCAGACTTGTTAGTGAAAGTTATGCCCGAAAACTTATTTTTTATGTGGTGGTGTTATGTATATTACTTGATGTTATTGTACCTCAAAAATTAAAATTTCCATATGTTATTTGTAATGCATATATTTTTTAAATGCTACTTGATCCAAATATGCTAGACACGCTTGAGTGGACCTTATCGATTTTGTTAACCGCTAAATGTTTAGATTATTCGAGTATTAACCAATATTCTCATATAAATTAGATACCGCTTATATGTGTAGTTATTAAAAACTTCACTAACCACTACACTATACATTCACAAATTATTCTTACAATAGCATTTACGACCATCTTTTCGTCGTTGATACATTATATTGACCATTGGAAAAACAAAAATCATAGCAATGTGTTGATGTTTCTTAACTGAGTTAAGAAGCTAAACCATGATACACTTTTCTTTCTTTAAATTTTAGAAAGATTAACACTGCATGTCACTTTCTTCATCTTTTATTACATCATAAGACACATTATTCTACTGACACACTTTCTCCACTAGCTATTGTCATGGTTCAACTAATTCATTAAGTTTTCGTCAGATATCAATTATAAGATAACAACAATTTCTCTTTAGTTATTATTTTTTTAGAGGGATTCTCTCCGAGCCATTGATCTTATTAAAATTTTAATGGCTGAGATCTAATTATACAGTTATGGAAAAGACATATATCTACTATTCAACAACCACCATCAGATTAAACTGCATCCTTATTTATTTCGACGGCCCAGATTAAATTCTCCATTCAGCTTCTTCTCTCTCTCATGTCGATTTCTTTTTTTGTGTTCATCAGAAAAAATTCTGCTAACTAATTCCAAAAAATGAAATTAACAGAAATGAGTTTTTATTAAAATTATTGAAGAGTCTCTACTATCTCGGATACGATCATCAACGATGACGAGATTTTGCGGTGGCTCTAACACAACAAGGATATCCCACTCTATCTACCTCCGGTGAGAGTGATGACTCCGGTGGTGATGCTTCATGACTGCTGTAAGGAAACTTCTTATGGACATGGCACGAGAGCAACGGCTTTTGTGGTGAATAACAAACGCGATCAGCCGAGACTGCTCTTATCTCCTTACGTTGGCGGCTAGGTTAGAACGAAGAGGAAGATGCTTACGATTGATCTCCACGAAATAAATTTTTTTTATTTGCACTTTAAATCATTCATGTTTAGTTATATTTTAAATTTGACCCCAAATTATTGAATACATAGATTTTTCTTCTTTAATTTGAATCTGAACGTCCAAATATGCATTTTAACCTTTGTTGTATGCAATAATAATGATTAGTGTGTATTTTCATGTTAGCTTCATTTTTTAGTTAGTTTGGAATAATTATTGGTTATTGTATACATGTGCACTACTATTTAATGTACATACATACATTACAATACCTATTGTATACATGTACACTATTGTACTTATTGTACACATGTGCCTATCATATTTTGTCATGTACATGTACACGATCTAAAAAGAATGAATTTTTACACATGTGCCATCAAGCAAAATTTTTGTCTACATGATTTTTTTGCTATAAACATTTGTTGAAAATATACATATAGATAGTTGGAAACATGTATACATGTTTATAATTTTTTTGTCATATGTATGTTGATAAGTGAAAAAGAGATTATAAAATAACATATGTAATTCGAGTTGAAGTGAAAACAAACTGTACTTATCAAATTAGTGTACAAAAGTCATTCTTAAACATATGTATCCATGTGTACAATTTTTTATCAGTGTACACATATTATTTTGTGGTTGATAGATTGTTGTTACATAGTAGACTGCAAGAGCATAATAAGTGGATTTTTATAGACTTGCAATGATTGCAACATTAATTTATTAACTATATATGATTGTTTGTCGTTACTTGGACTTTTTATTTAGCAATTGATCAAACTAGTTCTACAATTCTTGTATAAATAAAGAATAGTAAGTTCTTAAGAAATGAAATTATTGCATTATATGAATATATAGTAGAATATGTCTTATTATGTGTACATTTCCTACATGGACATCCATGTGTACACCTTATCTTGTGTACAACAACCAAAATTTTGATTCAACTTCAATGTACACGTCTACGCATCACATAGCTTACATAAAAATATAGTACGCAAAAAATTATACATTTGTCATCCTTTTTATATATACACAAAAAAACACATTTTGAAATTAACAGACATTCTTCCTACTTCACATTACATACTTAAAACATCCAAAACATCATAATGTCATCCATATTACATATATACCAAAATAATCATATACACCCAAATTTTTAGCTTCTGAAATTTTGGTTGTTCACATGTACACAATCCACGTGGATATCCACTTTTTGTAAATATACATATACACACGTGTACATATGTACCCAAGAGTTGGTGTACACTCTATCAAGTTGTACATATGTACACACGAGTTGGTTACACTCTACCAAGGCACATCCTCATAAATTCACACTAAAGATTTGAATTTTGGTTCCAAAATTAGATGCAAACTTACTTGATCCTCCCTCCATGACGAATTTCTCTTCAACATTCGGCGCCGAAAATGGATCCAAGTCTCGATATCCTAGTTCATAGACATCTTCTCCTTTCTCGGATTTATTTTTGGTAGTCCGTCATTGAGCTTCTCCGACTCTGGTTCCTCTATACTCATGTAACAGTTAAAGCCTCCTACTCGGGTACCAGTCTGCCTCACACAACCTCGTTGGTAACCTCTCATTCTCTGCTTCCTCATACGGTGGCGCCACCTCTGTCAGACAACCATGAACTTAGCTAACTCAAAAACAGACGTCAATTGCAACCCTAAACTCTAAATCGAATCCACCGCTTCTTCTTCCGGTGGCACCACTTCTGTCACTTTCTCCTTCTTTGAGCGTTTTTTCTTCGTCATCGTCGTCGTCAATTATGCATGCGTACGCTGCCATCGGTTTCGATTTCATCCTTCGTCGGTTTACTTCTCCGTCATCTTCTCTCGCAAGAACTGTAATTTCTATTTTTCACATATAATTAAACAATAAAAAAGTTACTTACTTTTCACGGACTCAATATAATTTATCAATTACATTTAACTTCTTATGGAGTCTACCCACAAATCCTTGCTTTATTTAAAATTCAAAATTTCTAACCAGCTTTTTTTCAGTCTAACTAGTATTGAACGTCATTTTACAGAAATACTCATTCTTTATTTCACTTTTTAGAGAATAATTTGGTATTCACCCATAGAAAAGTGTCTATGTAGCACAATGTGCTATCCAATGTAAATAAAACACATAAAGTGATCTTTTGTGTTAATTACTCTAAATTTTAATCATACAAAATTGTGCACTTAGAAGTTCACTAACCGTACGCTACTACAACTATTTGCACATTATATTTACAGTTTTGCTAACCGTTAAATGTCCAGTAGACTCTTATGTTAACCAATATCCTCATGCAAATTAATTGTCACCTAATTGTGTAGTCGTTAAAAGCTTTACTAACCGCTAATATTATATATTTTTAAATTATTCTTACAATATTTTGACTCAGCTTTTTGTCATGACATTTATATTGACTATTGAATAGCTAAAATCACAGTAATGTGTTGGTGTGTCTTACATAAGCTAAATTTTAAAAAAATTGACTAATTTTTTTTTAAATGAATTAATACAAAAATAGTTTTGTAAAATAAAAGTCTCTAAGAAATATTCACTCAAAAATACTTTTTATTGTTTATCTTTTCGTCTCAAAAACTGAAGTGAATGAGTGGAGAAGAAGTGATCCAGCTGGCCACTCTACTTGCCTGGCAAGCTTTTCTACTCTCTGCTGCGACAGTGTACGTACATGGAGCCATGGAGGTGTCATCATGACGTAAGGGTAAAATCGTTAACTCATGTTGTAGTAGGTATGACCCAACCCCTTAACGTCACATCATGTGTAAATTGCTAATATGGATCTCATTTATGTATATATGGCTAATTGTCTTATAATAAAAAGGGCCTAATAGCTACATATAATTTTGTTTGATTTTCAGTTTTAACTGTCATATTCGACTAACATACTATGACTTTTTGATATTGTTTAATATTTACTTAGTTTAATATACAAAAAACTAGGTTGCATGGATGAAAAGTATGAGGGAAAAAATGTTTTTTTTTCTTATTTGGGAGATATTTAAATACCAAAATTCAATGTTATAACGATTAATTATTTTTAATAAAATAAGAGTTTTTTCCGTGCTACTCGTGGATAATGTATGATAAATTTTCTCACAGATATTTCAATATCTTTATATGCATTTTTATACAAATCGACAACACTTTGTACATATAAATTAGGGGTGTCAACTCGGGCTGATCCGGTCCTGACCCAAACCCGTTAAGCTCGTAAATATTTGAGTCCTTCCCGGCCAGGTCTGAAATATTTTGGGCCTAGATTTCAAAACCTGACCCGACCATTATAGGGATATATGGCTTTTCAGGTTTTTCGACGTTTTAAAAAATAATTTGTCATTATCACTTTTATCGTTTTAATACATGTGAATTTACATAAAAAATCAGTTTCAATCTTATATTTTTAAATATAAAGTGAATTTAACCTTTTTATCAAAAATGTTTTGATATTTTGTATGCTTTAAGAGCATATTATAAAGAACTCAATTTTAATACAATTAAAGTAATCAAATATAAACTAAAACTAAATATATAAAAAATAAAATCTATGATAAAAAAGATCAAACGTTTCATACTTTATATTTTGAAAAAATATGTTGTACATAAAAGAAGAAGGTATATGTGCAAAATAAAAAAATGTGACACTTGTAATGATCAAACAATAAGGTGCATTAATAACTTTCATATTTGATTTATGGGAGAATTTGCGAGATAACCAAGTTTGGGAAGAAAATTAAGTGCAGAGCATTGATTTTGACATAATGTATTATCTAACAATTGTGCTTCATTTGCGCCGGTTTTACCCCTTGTTTGTACAAGTTGCCGGTGATTTAGAGAAGTAGAGATGACATCGATGAAATAAGTATGGGGTTTATAATTAATACAAACTGTTACCAGAGAGAAAATATAATACATCCACGTCACATACATAATAACCACAAACATTTCACTAGTTCTGTTTCATATCATCAAAATAGTATAGGATACCAACTCTAATCAATAAACCTTAAACTCAAATATTACATAAAACTTATCTTAATCAGTTGAATCTGTACTATTTTATCTCGGTGACATAGCACATCGCTAAATTTTTGGTGAGAAATATACATATAAAGCCAACCACAACCGCTAAATATTACATAAAATCCCTACTTAGTAAATCTAAACCCTAGTTAGGGAACTATAAACCCAAATACAATTTATAAATTATTTTTTTCATATTAAACTCATGATGGAAATAATAGTACCGATCGTACATGTGTAGGTGACTGAGTCGAAGTAACAAGAATTATACATGTTTGTCAATATCAATGAAAATTAGAGATGTAAGTGTTATTTCATTTCTTGCGAATGGTACAAAAATACAAAAACCATTCCATACTATTTAGTTTGGTAATTTGATATGTTTTACCACTGATCAATGAAAGAATACTAATATAGAACCATTAAATAAAATATAACATGAAAATATCTTATTATTATTTATGAACTCGGCCATAAAATAGAAACATCAAAATTTAAGATCACGATAAACTGTCATTTTCACATAGAAATACAAGACTGACAGAACATTCTATCTGAAATGGTATAGTAACCTTACATAAATAGTTTCACTAAAGAACATATACTATACTATAACTTTCTTTGACTGCATATAGTATAGCCAACAAATTCATCTTCTGCACATCTTCTTCTGTTTCAGACATGGCAATACATGCATTCACTGACCCAAAGTCATTATTCTGCATCATTTCATAGCAATGGAATAAACCATAACAGTTAAAAATAAATAGAATAAAACAAAACGATCTTAAATTACAACATTTAAACAAAAATATGAATCTGGCAGCAACAGAGAAGAAGATGCATCTTACGGTGGGGACGATGACGGAGCAAATACGATGGCGACAATGAAACAAATGATGATGATGATCGTGCCGATTATACATGTAGAAGTTATTGAATCTATGTGACAGAGATTTATAAGTCGTCGTATCAAAGAAGCAGAAATCTAAAAAGCAGAGGAAGATGAAAAAACAGAAAAGAAGAAGAAAAGTTATTATGAAAGAGTGTGTGACTTTCCAATGGACACGAGTTGTTTGTAGAATATTATAATTATTTATTTATTTATTTTCTGCGCAGGTTTTGCCGGTGATAACAGAGGGCAATATGGCAATATTATATAAAAGATATAGGATACAGTGAAAAGGTAGGGCTTTTAGATATGAATTGAATTATAATTTTTTTGATGGTTATACAGCCCAATTTCCCTTGATTTATTAGAGTTTGGATCAAAAATATTAAAATAATATATCAATATTAATAGTGATTTTGATTATAAAAATTAAAATATTTAAATTAAAATATAAAGTTTTAGGTCCAAAATATCCAAAGCCCAAATAGCTTAGCTTGAAAAGTCCAATCTTTAGACTTATAAAACTAAGCTCAGGTTCACATTTCTAAGATAAACAACCATTACATTTTTGCGTTTTTGCTTTCTTTGTTATTTGTTGCAGCCTGTTTATTTTTTTTAAACAATTCTTCTAGCTGTCAACTTTTTATTTTGATGCAGCTACATGTGTATATTAACGCTACATGAGTATATAGATGACAAAAATGATTACATTAACATCCATATAATCAAAATGAATTCTCTACTCTTATTACCAATTATTCTTGAAATATAAATTTTCATAATATCCTAATGTAAAACCTATGATTATTGATTTTTGTTTCCACATTTAGAAAATCATTGTAATCAGCTGATTCAGATAAGTGTGTCAGATAAGTGCATCACCGTGAAGTAATAAATCAGAGAAATTCAACTTAGAAACTTCGTAAACCACCAAACAAGCTCCCAAAGAAACAGATCCACTTGTAGCATAAACATAAACCTCCTCGTCTGCGTCAAAATCACCACCTATCCTCCTTAAGACATGGCCAAATCCACTCTCGCCTCTGATTATGGCTCATTTTGAGAATATAAGGGACTCATAGCCACGAAGGGATATTTCATGAGTAGAAGAAAGATGCTTTGCACTGACATTGTTAGACCTTGGCTAGGCAAGATAGTATTATTTGTTGCCCATCGTAGATCCTCTTGCTATGAGAAGAACAATCATGTCTACGATGGATATGTTACACGATCAAATTTTGGGATTTGGAGTCCAATATTTGCACAGAATTCGATTTTGCAACAGAGAATGTATCAAGATCCAAACATTGATACATTAACTAACAGAAATGACTCATGTTAATCCATAGTACAGACACAAAGCTCGTCTTTAAGACACAGGCTAAATCACGATCTAACTTAAAGTAACTGAGAGACCAATTCAGTTTCATGACTGTTGTGTAGTATATTGTTTGATGTCCTCGTCGTTCTCAGCTTCATCTTCATCTCGATAGATGCTTTCTGCCATTTGCCACACCTGAAGACTATTGTCTTCTGCTACACTTGCAATGACCCAAGGCTCGTTTTTGTTCCAAGCAAAATCTGAGATCTTAGCCTTGTGGCCTCCGTGAGAGAAGAGCAACTCTGGTGGACCATCTTCTGCGTCCAACTCTATCTCAAGCTGTTCTTCTCCAACCCTGTAAACCACAATAAAAGAACCTTTAGAAAACTTCGAATCAACTTCAGAAGTTCAGATTAAAGTCAACTTTCTAAGATTATGATACCTATTAAGATCCCAGACCATCAGCCTTCTGTCTTCACCGGAAGATGCAAGCACTGTTTCATGGTTAGGATCCCACTCTACTTGGAAAACCTCTCCCCTGTAATCAAAATTTTCATTTTACAGCGAGCGTTACTCAATGCACAGGTGTTGACACAATAAATAGATGGCGTGGGGATTAAGAAAGTGTAAAAGAATATACTCATGGCTGCTCATGACGTGCAAAGGTACATTCAACTTCCGGAGGTCGAACAAGGCCACAGTTGAGTCTGAAGAAGCTGTGGCTAAAACCCATTCGTTGAACGGATTGAAAGACAGATAATTCACCTAAGAACACACAAAAAGCATGGTCACATACTTAGCAAGCCTTAGAGGCCTCGTGTATATAACTATACATCTGATATATGAGTTAAGGTGACCATTAATACAGGACATGCAAGCTTGCTTTGGATATGGTTTCTACCTCTTTCTCGTGAACTTTCACATGGTGTTGCATTTTGTTTGTCCGTGTGTCCCATATCACCAATCTACCATCATCACCCGCAGACCCAAAAAGATTCTCATTCTTCATATGCCATGATACATCTTCAACAGCACATTCATGTCCCTAGAACCATAACAAGAGAATAAACTCACAAACAGAACACCTCACTTCAAGAAACAGCTCGTGTTATTTAACTTACCTCATACACAAACATTGCATTCAATTTCTTATCTTGCGGTGTAGCAGAAACATCCCAAAGGCAAATCTTCTGATCCTGTGAACCACTCAGAAGATAACCTTCCTTGAAAGGACTCCAAGACAACCCATACCCTTCCTTGTCATGTCCCAAGAGCCTCAGATCAGGATCACAATCACTTGTCTGGGGCTTTGAAGCGTGCTTGGTGTAATCAAACAGAAACACCTCACACCCACTTGTCTTTGCACCAACAAGCGTCGGCCTTTGTGGCATGCAACGCGCTCTATTCACTTCTCCGTCAACACGTATCTTCTGCCTAATCTCCACCTGCAACAACAAGAACAACGTTCTAGCAATATCAGCTAGAAATTTTATCGAACACATAGTGCGCATACAACACGAGCTCAAGAGATCACCAAGAAAAAAGGAACCTTAGGGAGAAATCTCTACCTAATTAGCACAAGAATGCATTAATTGTATCAACATAACGTTCCATCACTTTCAACTAGTAATTATATCGAACATTTGGTGCGCATACAAGACGAGCAACGAAGATGGGCAAAAAGGAGGAAGCTTTAGGAAGTAATATACCTTAGGGACAATGGGATCTTGATTTGTGCCGCCTAAGACAGGTTCGGCGTCGGGAGTTGGGATAACGGCGTCGGCGATCATGAGGAAGTCTTGGGAACCACCGGAAGTGTGGGTTCCGAGTATGAGCTTGTGGACGTTGAAGTATGGGTCCGCAGCGTAAGGAGTCGGCGTTGATGGGACCCAATGGACGGTGAGAGAAGGCCACTCGAGAGGGTTAGAGATCATGAGATCGTAGAGGAATGGTGTGTTCTTCTTCCATATAGAGAAATCCTCCTCCACCTGGTCCATTCCCTGTTCCGCCTTACCTTCATCTGCCATCTCTATCCTCTTCTCTCACTCCTCTCTCTCTCTTTGATCTGTGGGTGTCGAGGGTTCTCTCTCTCTCTTTTCTATTTTTCCCGCCAAATAGACGCAGAGAAACTTCGCGGTATATTTGACCAAAAAAAAAAGAAAAAAAAAAGAAACTTCGCGGTTTAAAGACAGTACAGATGTGAGTCGTTTGAGCTTTCAGAAAATGGACGTTGTGCCGTTTTATGGTTGCGGAGCAGCTCTTGGATCGTTTACCAATTTATATGTTAACTAGTAGGCTCGGCATTCAGAACTGGTTTTTCAGATTTTGGTTCTATTTTATAGCATCTAATAGGTCTTGTTCTAGTAGATTTGCAAGTACGGCTCGAATTCGGATATAACGCATCAGTTTCGGATCAGTTTATGTTTCACATATTTATATTTTATATTAATTTGGACATTCGAATTGGTTTATTTAGATATTTTTTAAATATTTTGATTTTTTCTGTTTTTTCCTGGTTACCGTTCAGATTCGGTTACTAACACTTCGGGTTGGATATGTTTTATAACACTTTATATGATCCATTCGGGTAATTTTTATATTTTGGACCGAGTATATATCTGATTTTTTTGTTCGGATTTCGGGTTACGGATTTTTATGCTCAGCCCCATTAACTAGTATTCTACCCATATTGTCTATGGAAAACGAAAATGATTAATCTATATTATTAAAACTGAATTATATTTTAGTAATGTTTGAAAATCTATTATATAATAGTAGAGTTCTTTCTCCCCTAAGGGTGTCCACATCATCATGTGGGTTCCACTCAAAATCACGTATGGGCTGCGTTACGTATGGGCTGTGTTTTAATGAGTGTCATGTAGAGATGGGCTTTGTGGGTCGAATTGAAGGTAAAAAATTTACCCGTGTGTTTTCTATGTGAAGCCCATGCTGAGATGTCGTCATCTTGAAATAAACCTAGGGTTACCTGCATCGGCTTCGGTCAGATCAGGAAAATTCACCTTTCTCCTTTGTCTTTTCAATAAACGCCTTCTCCGTTGGTAATCTTCCTCTCCAAAGGAAGCTCTACAGTTTCACTTTTTTCACTTCAAAAATATCTCAAAAATAGATGGACTCCAAAATACAGAGAAACCTTTTCGATTTACCAAATCAATTACTCCTCTTCAGCCTCTACAGCTACCCATATTTACTCAAACCATCATAATGGTTCCCATTCCTAACCCCACCCAATAATCTCATTATATAGGAGAAATTATCACAATCAAAAACCTTATCGGTTTCTCTCAAAAGCTTACCTTATAAAATTTTATCGATTATGTCTCTCTTTGCTGCTCCGGTTGCTCAAAACGACGCCCGCCACTCAGCATTCGACTCTCTCTGACTCGGTAGATATCCTCAGTTTATTGTTGGTCGCCTTCTCGGATTCCCACAACATCAACCAAAATGATGATTTCATGGGAATCACACTCCTCTTCCTCGATGAAAAAGTAAAACCCATATTCAATCAATCACCTTTAATCTATTAAAATTTGTTTGATTCGATTATACACGGATCCTCATTTTTCATGTTTTGTGCTTTTACTTTCAGAATGCACTCATACATGGCTTCTTACCCGCTCATCGTGCCAATCACTACCGTGCATTTTTAAGAACCGGTGCGATAGTAAGACTGGGTTATTTTCAGGTCGCAAGGTGCACTAACAGACGGCTCCTTCTGTAATCAACTCACCAACCCTGCAGTCAGGTCCCACATTATGATCCGTCTCCTCATTGATCGGTAAAGAAACAACAGAAAACAAATATTTCTCATCCATGCATTTCAGCCCACCTTATAAGATTTTTAATCGCAGTGGTGTGACGGCATTCTTGAATTTGACGGGGAACGCTGCATCTATGTTTACGTCTATCTTGAAATCCCAGGGTAACATACACTCTGTAATGCTGGTCACCACAACCAAACCACAGCTGTTTGGAGGTCAAGTCATCTCTTTTTGCGTCTTAAAAATATATAAATTGTTCATAATTTGAGCCACCTGCATGAGTTCCTGTTCTTTAAATTACACTAATATAATCAAATTGTTCACATTGGCCTATTTCAGGCTACGTTCATCTCAGCTCGACGGCAGCCACCAACTATTACTTCGATACAAACATTACCCCCACTGAAGAATTCATACGAAGGTAATAACACCAAACGCTTTAACATCCGATCACATGATTTAATTAACAAGAAAAATTCAAACAACCTGCCTGATTGCAGCTTGGGAGTTGCAGAAGATTACCATTTTACATGTATTCAGACAAGCGAGCCCATTCAAACACACAAATCTAGGAGATGACATTGAAGCTAGACACCTCCCACCTTCTTCTAGCGATTAAACTAAAGAGGAGGATGCAACATAAAAACAACATCTTCGTCAGATGTTGTTGGAAGACACTTTAGCTGCAACTCTACTTTAAGTTATTGTTTCATAACATAGCTTTATTATTGATATGCTATATTTTATATAATGGGTTTTGTCTAAAAGTTTTTAAAATCTTTCTACGGGTACATGAAAATATATATGATTCCAAACATATCTCCACCTGAATTTCATATACAAAGATAAGTTAAAAGTGTTGTGCAACAGTAGCGAAATGAAAAAATATCAAACAAACACCAACAAATTTAAAAAACTAAAGCATTACACAATATCGCTGAAAATAACATCCAATCCTTCAAATATCAACAGACATGGTCGTCAACTCCAACATTCGCAGAACTCAAACCATATCTCTCTACAAGAACACAATATATTAATCAATCTTAAATTTCACAGTTTAAATCTTCGTCAAAAACAAAGTAAGCTACCAACTCTCACGTATACAGCTACCCACAAACTTAATTTATCTACAACTCCCACTAAACAAAAGATACCCGAACACTGGCATCCCAAGCAATACCAGGGACTCTACCGAGCTTCACACAGGCGGCAACTTATTCTACAACTATTCACTCATCTTTCTTATGAATTCAGATTACAGACCCAACGACAACAACCCAATAATAAACTTTCCTTAGGTCAAAAACTTTAATTCATTTCAAGCCCAATCAAGCCCAAGTACTACAAATCCTCACACTAACTTTCAAATAAATTCTACATTTCTTTGATTTTTACACTGAGTCTCTGCATTTCGCAAAAAGTTTGATTGTATATTCTTTTAATATATACAAAATAACAAAAAACACCAAACTTCGACTACTCACCTGCTAAAAGATTAGTCATAATCAAAGAATCATATACATTTTTACCACAACTCTCTACCTCATCAAATATGTATAAGATAACAAATATTCACATGCAAACCAACACTAGAAAGGACACCATCTTCACTTCCATTACATAACGCATTACTTCCATCAATGACCCCGCGCTTGCGCGGGGGATCCGCACCTAGTATCAATAGCAATATAAATGAGAATTGTTTGGAAACATGAATAACAGTGTCCTTTTAGTATTTCTTTTTATTTACACATTTAGTCAAGGGCAATTCTCTTAGCCTTTTAAAGTTTTTATCACAAAAATAGCCTTAGAAAAATAAAATGACCAAAATAACTTTTTTTTTTAATTTTTAATTTTATTTTTTTGAAATTTGAAACCTATCCCCAAACTCACCCCTTTACTCTAAACCTTAAAGTCTAAATTAGTTAACCATAGGGATATAAATGCATATAAATAAAAAAATTAGCTTCTAAAAAAACATTTTGGTCATTTTCTTCCTTAAGAACTATTTTTGTGAAGAACAAACTAAAATGGACTATCTAAGGGAATTTCTCTTTAGTCATTGCATTTACAACAAATTAAGTATTTCTTTTATATTTTTTTTTATTTACAAATGCTGCTACAACATTTAAAATCAGTATAAATTAATTAATTACAATTTCAAACATGATGGTATTATTGATAATCAGGGAATACAATTAATAATCTCGGAATAAAACAAAATATCATAAAATTAATAATAATTTATAGAAAATTAATGCAAAAAATTAAAAAATTAGTATGTTGTTTCATTTTAAAATAAATTAACAAAAAACAGATTAATATATAAATATTTAATTACATCAAATTATAAAAATTATAAAAAATAATATAATATTATGTACAAATAAATAAAATTATTATCAAACATCTATATTATAAATAATATATTATACTCTATAGATAAATTACAAAGCATAAAAAAAAATCATGAAATTCTTTTATAAAATCAGTAATTTATGAATTTACGTTGAACATAAGTTAAATCAAACACTCAAGCGCTGGTTAAGTTCTAGTTTATTATTTTCAAAAAAGTGTTTTCTAGCAAAATGTATTGCCAGATTCATGCTAAGACTCATTGCAATACTTGTAGACAAAAAAAAGTATATATATATAGTTAAGTGAGCACGATGATAATAACATTATCTGTTTTTTATACGGACAAAATGATTAATATTCTTTTTTAATAAAAACTCAACCTTCTACAATGGAGCATAGGACTAATACTCGTACCTTTTGGCTCTTGTGCCAAATATTCATTAATGGAAAATCCATTTAGGTTCCAACTCTGAAAAATTATTTTACTCTGAACTGCAAATATTTATGTAAAATTCAAATTTCATATAGTATACTGAATGTAGAAAAAGAAAATTATGAATTTGGTTTTAAGATATTATCTTT
This sequence comes from Sinapis alba, assembly GCA_012274485.2. Lineage (NCBI taxonomy): Eukaryota > Viridiplantae > Streptophyta > Magnoliopsida > Brassicales > Brassicaceae > Sinapis > Sinapis alba. The sequence continues at coordinate 80,804 of MU106272.1, read as the reverse complement.
CTTATACAAAAAAAATCTGATTCTAGTCTCTCTATTTATTATACATAATTTTGATCCGGTAAAATAAACCAAAAGTATATACTTGCTATTCAGGTAGCATCCAACAGAAATCACAAAATAATGATGTTATATTTCTTTATGATAAAAAGTTAGCAAAATATGGTGTATATATATATATATATGTAAATCCATTTTTGTTGATGGTCTTTTTGGGTGGTGTTAGATTATCTGCTCTTCCAAATCTGCAATCAAACATTAATTTTAGCTAATGGAAACATGCAAATCCCACATCTGGTTTGTTGATCAGCGAAAGAGAAAAAAATGTATGTTTGTAGCATAGGCATTTTAACTTTGCAGATATGAATTATAGAACATAGGAAGTTATCTAGAGACTGGAATTATATAATATTATTAATGAATTATAAGCCCATAGATTATAAACGGTTTCTACTAATACATTATAGTCACTTAATATTATACGATTATCAACTTTGACACTACGATTTTGCCAAAGTAAATACAAATGATTTTAAGACATTCTCAATATGATTTTCCCTGAATTCATCATCTGCTGCAAAGCAGAGTGATAGCTGTTTCAAACCTTTTGATGGTAATGTTCCTAGTCTTCATGTTGGTGATCGTTTTTCTGGTGGTAGGTGTGGCGGTCAAGTCCGTTGTAAGTTTTGTTGAGGTTTGGTGGAGGAAGAGACCTAATTTTGCTGCTCAGCTAAGAAAAACATCTTCAGCGATTAGGAGTGGAAGGTGTTGTTAGCTTGTAATACAATGCAATCTTTTCACTAGTTCGTTTTTTCTCATCTTAGTTATGTTTTGATTTGGTTCAGTTCCTACAACCTGTTCAATTCTTCATTTTGAGTAATCTAAGTTTTGTCTTAACCGAAAGGCATGAGCTTGTCTATGTTAAGCTTTTTTTCTTTTTGTTAAATATGTGAGTGAAATCGAATTTCTGACACTGAATAGAATCAAATCAAATTTCTTTGTCTTAAAACTTTTATTGAAACGAACTGACTGTTTTCAAAACTTCATATTAGCTTTAATCAAAACAGAGTAAATGGAGAAGAGAACCTGCATAACCAATGTATCGGGCAATAGAGTTAGAAAAGCCTTTGCCACTTCAAAGACCCAGCTTTCAAACCTATGTATCTTGGACAATCACATAGCTTAGTAATCGCCTCAATACCACCTTTGATAGTCCGAAGATACTGATTCAACCATGACTGAACCAGTAGCTGAAATGGAACTGAATGAGAGTGATGCTGAAGAGGAGTTAGATGGCTGAACCAAATGGTGGATCAAAGCAATATGGGCCTATCTGATGGTGATGAAATTTGACCCACTCTTTCTCATGGGTCAGATATATATTACTCAGCACAAAAAATCAAGAAAAAGATTCATTCTTTTGTCTAAGAGCCCAATTACTAGATCACAAACCAGAAAACTGAAGAAATCAATTACTGCTTTGGTTTACTCTGAACCAGACCCAAATCAAGTTGGAAATCAAGTCAAACCAAGTCAACTCTTCACTTATTCAGTCTTTGGACGTGCATAAGATATTTTCTCTTTTATTTCTATCATTTTTAAAATTATAAGTATTTTGGACCTTTCATTTTCTGTTTTGCTACTTATACTCTTTTTGGTGTTTCAGAAATATTATTCACTCTTTTTATATATAAAAAAAAACTCTTTCTAAAATCTGTGAATCCTTGTTCATCTTTGAATATTGATTGCAAAAGAGTTCATTCTCTGTAAGCAAAACTTGTCTTTGATCACAGACAAAGTTTATTCTCTTGATCTTAGACACATCTACACAAGATTTGATCATTTCATAGATCATCTCTGAAGATCATCCAATCTGTCCATCCATCATCATCAAAATCAATCCATATCACTCTCAAACCAGGAGATCATCCTTCAAAGTATCATGGACAAAAAAAGATCTCCTCATAAGGAATTCATCAGATATCTCTAACTCTGCAATACCCAAATGATGCAATCTCTGCTCTACCAACAATTATGCTAGGGGATTTTGTGAAGGCTTCCGTCATGAAATAGGACAGTTCCTCTAGTAACCCAAGACCCAAGTTCTTCCACTATGTAAAATAGGATTCCTCCAGTTTGCATTGATGAAATATTATGTAAAGAGGTGATTGTATTCATGTACAAAGTAGTGTTTATATACAAGAGGAGTAGTCCTATTCCTTAAAGGAATATACGTATAGATAACTACTACACAAAGTCATTATTATCACTAGTATATATCTATATCTCTATACCTCCCCTCAAGTTGGAGATGACAAATCTTGAATCTCCAATTTGGACAGTAAGTGTGAAAATGTAGTTGAAGGAAATGCTTTGGTAAGAATGTCGGCTGGCTGTTCTTTCGTAGAGTATGTTCTGTAGTAATTAGCTTATCCTGAACCGCATCACGAACAGCATGGCAGTCTGACTCGACATGTTTAGTGCGCTCGTGGAAGACTGGGTTTGCTGCAATATAGATAGCCGACTTGCTGTCGCAGAAGAGACGCATAGGCGGATCGTGAGCTATACCAAACGAGAGAAGCAATTTCTTCAGCCATTTCAGTTCCTTAAGAGCATCAGACATAGCTCGGTACTCTGCTTCAGCTGGTGACATTGAGACAGTGTCTTGTTTCTTGGTTTTCCAAGAGATTGGCGAAGACCCAAGAACGACAATGTACGCGCTCAGTGATCGATGGGTCGTAGGACAGCCATTCCAGTCAGAGTCACAGTAGCAAGTAATACGAAGATTAGAGTCTGCACGTAGTAGAATTCCTTGACTAGGACAACCCTTGAGGTAGCGAACTACTCGTAATGCAGCCTGCCAATGAAGTTCAAGTGGAGCCTGCATGAACTGAGAGAGGATGTGGACAGCGTAAGAGAGTTTTGGGCGAGTAAACGTGAGGTAGATGAGACGGCCCACCAACCGTTGATAAGCTTCAGGTCGTTGTAATGGGGGTCCCTTGGGAACGGCAAGTTGATGATTGATCTCGATAGGAGTCGAGAATGGCTTAGAACCGAGTAACCCTGTCTCAGAAATAATGTTCAATGCATATTTGCGTTGAGAGAGAAAGATACCTTCATCACTACGACCGACTTCAATGCCAAGAAAATATTTGAGCTTGCCGAGATCCTTCATATCGAAGCAGTTATGGAGGTAGTTCTTGAAGCGCTGTATGACTGAGAGGTCATTGCTAGTGATAACGAAGTCATCAACATAGACTAAGATATGAATAACCGTACTGCCTTTTGTGTACGAGAATTGAGAATAGTCGGCTTTACTCTAGTGAAATCCATAATTTTTGAGAGCCGTACTAAGTTTAGCGAACCAGCACCTTGGTGATTGTTTGAGGCCGTAAATGGATTTCCTGAGGCGACATACCATAGTAGGATCAGGATGTTCGAAACCAGGGGGAAATTTCATGTAAATTTCCTCCTTCAAGTCTCCATGTAAGAACGCATTATGAACGTCCATTTGATGAATTTCCCACTTCTTAGCAGCCGCAATTTGAAGAAGAATACGCACAGTAGATGGTTTTGCAACAGGAGAAAAGGTGTCTGTATAATCAAGACCTTCCCGTTGACGGTTTCCTTTAGCTACTAGTCGTGATTTATGACGAGAGATCTTTCCATTGGCATGAAATTTAGTCTTGTAAGCCCATCTCGAACCCATAGCTTTCTTACCAGGAGGGAGTTTCATAACATCCCATTTGTGATTCAACTCAAGAGCTGTATACTCATCAGCCATGGAGTTGTTCCATATATCGTCCGCACTAGCTTGCTTATAGCTAAGCGGATCATAGTTGGAAGTAATGGCAGGAAGGAAAGCTGTGTGTCCTGGAGAGAAGTTGGCGTTAGAAAGATAAGACAGAATTGGATACGGTGTAATACCTGGGATCGAGTTAGGAGAACCAAGAGATGAGGGTGATATGTCGAGAGAGAGAGGTGTGCTGACTTGAGAGGCATTAACGACGTAATCCTTTAGTAGAACAGATGGTTTAATAATGCGATGACCACGACCAAGTATCTTAGGTATACCCGGGGAAGAACTGTCTGAAGGTGTAGGAGTAGAAGTAATCGGAGTAGGAGTAGTAGGAGACGAAGGTTCATTCGTAACAGAAGGATGAGTAACAATAGTAGGAGGTTCAGTAATAGGTGCAGTAGTAGTAGGTTCAGTAGGTAATGGCGTGATGGGAATGGTAACCTCAGAAGTAACTGGTGGAGCAAGTGACGCTGATGGAAGTGGTGAAAGCCAATCATCTACTGTAGTATCTGGAGATGAGATAGGTGGGGTAACATAATTAGTATCTGCCACTCCAGGAAACTGATCCTCAAGAAACACAACGTCACGGCTTGAAAAGAATTGATGGTTCTCGATATCGTACAGCTTCCATGCCTTCTTCCCAAAGGGATAGCCAACAAATAGGCACTTACAACTTCGATCACTGAACTTGTCTCGGTTACGTGGAAGCCTATGAGCATAACAGAGGCATCCGAACGTCCGTAATGAGTCGTATGATGGGTCAGAACCGTGTAGGAGAGCGTATGGTGTTTTACCGTCGAGTAGAGGAGTAGGCGTGCGATTGATGAGATGAACCGCAGTTAGGATACTTTCTCCCCAAAATTTAACTGGAAGTTTGGCTTGAAAGAGTAAGGCTCGAGCTATGTTGAGGATGTGACGATGTTTATGTTCAGCTCGACCATTCTGTTGGGGAGTACCAACACAAGAAGTTTGGTGTACGATCCCATGTTGTCGAAAGTATGAAGAGAGGACCATGAATTCAGAACCATTATCTGATCGGACTGCACGAACTGGTTTGCTGAATTGTTTCTCACTCATAGCGCAAAAGTTTTTAATGAGACCTTGAGTTTCTGATTTTTCTAACATCAGATACGTCCAAACAGCTCTGGAGTAATCGTCTACTATTGTCAAGAAGTAATCTGCTCCACAAGACGACAAAGTTCTATATGGTCCCCAAACGTCACAATGGATTAAAGCAAAAGGTTGTAAAGCTTTATTAGAACTCTCATGAAAAACTGATCGTGTTTGTTTAGCACGAAAACAAATATCGCAAGTATGCGTATTTCTAAAATCCAATTTTAAACTATCAAAAACAAGTAATGTAGAAAGAACTTTGTAGGAAGGATGCCCAAGTCGTCGATGCCATAGAACAACAGTAGGTAAGTCGGCCTTGCTTGTTTTATTTACTCGTGCAACTTTGACACCTTTGAAGTAGTAAACCCCCTCTCTCTCTTCACCGGCTCCAATCAGGGTCCTCGTAAAACGGTCCTGTAAAACACATAATGTATCAGTAAAGATGGCAATACATCCTGTCTGTTTGAGAAGTCGTGAAACCGAAATCAGCGTGCAATTGAAGTTTGGGACATATACAACGTTAAGGAGTAGATAATCCTTATTCAATGGCAACGTGCCAATCTTAGTAGCTCGAGAAGCAGTCCCATCAGGGAATGTGACTGCAGAAGGTACAATATCCATGAAAAATCTCGTAGTAACGATAGATCCCTTGTCATATGATGGGATGCGCCAGTGTCGAGTATGACATCTGAGAGTTTAGTTTTACCCGAAAGGCGATCAGTGGAGAGTTGAGTTTGTTGATTTTGAAGTAGGTTGATAAGAGCCGTAATTTGGTCTGAAGAGAACGTATTTGCAGCAGCTGGTCCGGCTGAAACTGAAGCTGAGTTCACACGGCCTCGGCCTCGTCCTGTAGAATTAGTAGTATGACCACCACGGCCTCTGTTACTTGGAGCCAAAGAACCACGCAAACCTGTGCGTTGTTGTTGTTGCTCGAGAAACCACTCGGGGAAGCCATGGAGAAGGAAGCACTCGGAGACATCATGTCCAGTGCGTTTGCAGTGAGAGCATTGTCGATTTGGGTCACGACTGCAGAAATTTACCGCAGAGACAGTAGATGATGCCGGAGGTTCTGTTTTAACAGAGAAACCTAATGCGTCTTGAGTAGTTTCAGTTGAACGTATATTGTTAAGGTGTTGCTCTGCTCGTATAACTCTTGGATATACGATGTTCAAGTCAGGGAGTGGCTCTTCATCAATGATCTGAGATCGAATTGAGCTGAATCGGGTGTGATCGAGACCGAAAAGAAACTTGTGAACCTTTGCATCCTCCCGTTCTTTCTCAAGTTCAGTAGATGCATCGCAGGTACATGTAACTCCGGACTTGAAAGTCTGAAGTTCCTCCCATAGTTTTGAGAGGCGACCATAGTACTCCAATACGGTTTGTCCATTATGTTTGCAATTTGTTATCTCGTCTTCTAGAAGGTGTTTTCAAACGCTATTCTTTACGGAGAAACGTTTCTTAAGAGAGTCCCATAGTTTTGCAGCATCTGCAACATGAGACATAGTTGAGCGTACAAGTGGATCGATAGAAGTACGAATCCAGCCGACGATCATTGAATTAGTAGCAGTCCAACGAGCAAGATCGGGATTACATGAAGGTTTTTGTATTGTTCCGTCAATAAATCCTATTTTTTGCTTTGCTTGAAGGGAATTCCACAGCTCCGTTGCCCACTCAGAGTAATTATCTCCTCGAAGTAACACCGGTGTGATTAAAGAACCTGGGTTATCCGAAGGATGAAGAGCATACGAGATATCTGTAAAGGACCTATGCATAGCGGTAGGTATCGACGACGAGGTCGTAGTAGAAGTAGAAGTAGGAGATGAAGTAGTAGCCATAGTAGTAGTAGTAGAAAAGTAAGCGGAAGTAGTTTAAAAAAAAATAGGTCAAAGATCGATTAAGCTCTGATACCATGAAATATTATGTAAAGAGGTGATTGTATTCATGTACAAAGTAGTGTTTATATACAAGAGGAGTAGTCCTATTCCTTAGAGGAATATACGTATAGATAACTACTACACAAAGTCATTATTATCACTAATATATATCTATATCTCTATAATTGACGTTGCGGTTAATTAGCCCAGGAGTCGGAGGTGTCCAATGTAAATGCTTGCTGAAACGACTAATGTTTTTTTTCTAAGGCCCAGCCTTGTCGTTCCAGCCCACAGCAAGTCTACACCTAAAATGGAAGTAGATTGGAAAAAGGGTCAATGAAAAAAAAATTGAAAGAACCCTTGTGCCTCAAGCCAAAGTAGAGTTATATATAAGTTTTTTTTTGAACTAGAGTTATATATAAGTTGTCTAGGGTTTTTTGCTCCTCCCCACTTACTGTTTCTAACCTAGAGTCGCTCTTCTCCATGGACAAGAAATCCGCCATCAAAGTTAAACCAGCTCTGCTGTGAATAAGGCCACAAAGCCTTTGAAGAAAGTTAAGAGAGTCAGGGGTGATGATTTAGAGAAGCATAAGAAAATCGTAAATGAGAAGGAACAATCTGATACGAAGGAAATGATAGAAAGATTGGCTGATCGTCTTCAGAAGATTGAAGAAAAGATGGATTTGTTGATCACATTGATTAATGAGGAACCTTCTAAGAAAAAAAACTAAAGTAGATGCCAAGACTCCTTTAAAGAAGAGTTATCCTTATAGTCATTGTCTTTTTGTGGGCGATTGTTTTGCCAGTGGTCGTTGTGGCGGTCTTCGTCTGTGTAGCTACTGTTGAGGTTTTGATGGCGGAGGAAGACATCTACCCCAACGAGTAGGAGTGGAAAGCATTTTTCGTATGAGAAGAGGAAGAAGCAACCTCAATAGTTCTCTTTGGTCTTTTAAAAACCTCTTCAATAGTTAGTGTTTATTTTCTTTATACAAACTAGAACCATGTCCGCGCTACGCGCATATTATATATTTAATTATATTCTCTCCTTTTTATAATATAAGATGTTTTGCTTGAATGCACAAAAATTAAGAAACTTACTTTTTAAAGATAATATTATTAAATAATATAAATTAAACATAAATTAATCAATCACAAATAATATAGTAAACTGTTATTGATTATCCAATTTTCAATAAAAGCTAAAATACCTTAAGGTATCAACAAATCTTATATTTTGAAATATCAAAATTTCTCCAAAACATCTTATATTGTGGATATATTGTGGAAAGGAGAGAGTATAATACATATCTTATGGTAAATAAGGCCAATTTAATATATTCATTTTTAAGTTAAAATATGTTTTCCTTTTCAAAATAGAGACACACAACAGTTTTAATAAAAGAATATTTAAAAATATTATGATTTGAATACATTAAAACTTCCTTAGAAAAGATATATGTCTAAGATTTCATAAAAGTTTTAAGTTAATTTTTAAGTTTTTTTTTTATTTGACTAAGTAATACATGTATTGTATAAAAAATATACTATAAATGAAGTTATAAGATTATAATTCAAAATTGGTTGTTTCAATAACACAAAACATAAGCTTTTAGTCAAAATAAAATAAAACAACACAAAGCATATTTTGGATGGCAAAAAATACGAAGTTGAATATAGAATTAACTAAACTTAGTCGTGACTCAATTGTTTTTTTATATTTCAACGAACATTTTTTCTTTTTTTTTCTTTGTGTATCGTATTTATTTTCTACGCTAATAAATCTATGCAATATACACATTCTTGACCTTATATGAGATACTAAAATTAAACTGAAATACAGTTATTAATATTTCAATACATAAAATTCTAAATTTAGTCAAAAGCATAGATATTTCCCTTAAATTTATTCTTTTTTTCTTAACCAATATTAGTAGCATTTAGTGTTCATCAGATTTTCACAAACTTATTGTTAATAGAGTGTTTATCTTAATATTTATTGGTTGAAAGACTGAAAACATAGATGAAAACTAATTTAATATCAAATGAGGTTTGAAGAAAAAAATATGGTACTTTTATATTTTTATTATTTTGCCAATATTTGTATTTGAAATTCATCATATTTGTTTTTGTAATATGAACGAAATAGTAATATATGTTTTCCAGGAAAACTGATTGTTCATAAATAATGTTTGTTATCTTTTAAAAATTGTAATTTTAACAAATACAATCTCGTTTGGAATTACATGAGTTGCGAAGAAAATTTCTTTTTGTATATAACAATTTCTTATATGTCCTAAAATATCATTTAAATAAATATTAAACTTTCCAAATGATTTCTTAAGGGATAACATTATATTTAAAAATTGTGAGAACTGAGAAGGTTGAAGCTGAACAATCAAAAGGTCTTGTCTAGAAACTAAACCAGTTAAACCAAAAAATTAACTACTCAAATTGTCAGTTGTTCTTGTAGTTTTTTTTATTTATAGTATATGAATATTTATAGACTAAACTTTTTAGCCAAACCTTTCCCCCTTGATTTTTTCCAGACAAAAATATTATAGCATATGACATGTTCTTCTCCAAAAGTGAACATACACTTATTAACTACGTAAACAATATTGGATAACACAACTATTAAGACTATCATTACCACAATTATGTTTCTTTTTACTGGATTGGATCAAAGTATAGTATCTTTATTCTTGGGAGCCTTAATACATCCTCTTTCTCCTTTAGTTCTGAATTTCTATCCTAACTTCACCAGAAAAACACGTATATGACCTATCAAAGTTACAATACTGATAAAAAAAGCACTTGTAAACCTTTTAAATACGTAGATTTTTTTGGGAGCACAAATCTTGATTAACATACTTTGACCGTCATTTTACTTGCAAGTGAAGGATGTTTGGAAAAGTGATGTCCAAAATCTGCTCCTTATGCATTCCATGAAGTTGTATAAATACAGATCCATCGTGGCCTTCTTTTCGAAAGTGCTCCGATCCATACATTTGCTCCACAAGCGCATGACTCTCTGCTCATTTTATCTTCTTTTGTATCTTAATACATCCTTCTGTGATCATATCCAACATGCTTCCCAGAGTGCAAAGGTCACAACCATACCATTCCACACGACCCACTGGCACCGTTCCAATACAACCCTTAAATACCCTGGAGTGGAAGACGGAGGGGCTTGTCTGAGGGCCGCTTGGCTCGTTGATTTGGCCAAGAACCTCAAGGAGAGTTGTTCCCTTATACCAGTCAAGGTTGGTGGACCCCTCAATCATGTTGTCATTCTCAGAAGCAGAGATGGGGACGAATGAGATTTTTTGTGTCGTATCCAAACCTTTTCAAGTAAGAAAACACCTCCCTGATAATCTCATCGTATATATATGGGGGTAGTTGCGTTCATCTGAAACAGGAAAACAACAAAATACATGAATTTATTTTAGCATCGTATGAAAAGAGTATGGTCACATCAAACAATGAAAAATGAAAAGCTAGTTCACCTTATTACAGCATAAAATCATTTGCTTGACACAAAAGGTGAAGCAAGGAGAGTGTGCTCACGGGTCTGTCCGTTCCTAGAGATACCAGCTTTGAAACCACCAATGGTGGAGTCAATGACAAAAACAGCACAATCATCCTGGGAGGTACCACTAACCATGTTCTTGATGAAATCAAGATGTTGAGGAGCAACAAAGACAATGCAGTAGTACTCGGTGGTCTCAAACTTCCAAAACCATGAAGCTTGTCAATCAAGTGACCAGTGTTTGTCAATTTTCCAGAATCGTCTTGGCCTATGATCACAATGTTGATGTAAAACTTTTCTTTACCCATGGTTACTTAACAAATAAATCTGCAGAAGACCATATAGAAACGATTAATGCAGTAAACACATACATTCATCAAATGAGACATAAAACCATATCAAATTCGTCAGACACTTACATCGGAGGCGAGCTCAGAGTCATTAATACTTACATTAGAAGGTGTCTCACAGAAGGAGCCGTGCCTTTTCCTAGTCTTCCTTTCCTGTCTCCAACTGCTTGAAGAGCTTTCAATTTTCCATATTCAAGGGATGCCCAAGTGACTATCTCAGCTTTTGTGAGACGGATTTCAACTTTGGTTCCAAAAACTTTTTATATGCACTTCTCGTAGTATCTATATAACACATCAATAAAACATTATGGATGGAAATACTGAGGTTTCTTTAAAGTAGGGTGTTTCTTTTTTTCAAGGTAAAATGTGAGATGGATTTAGGTTCAGAGAGTGAGCTTTATATAAGAGAAGTACCAAGGGTAGGTGAAACAAAACATTGAAGATAAGCTTTAACTGAATAATTGATTGAGATGGTAACACTGAGAAATTCAGAGAGAACGGAGAAGACGAAGTGGAAAATAAAAATCAATCGAAACATCAGAAATTAGCATGCTTGGAATTGGGCTTGACTTGGGCGAATATCAAAATCACTTGGGCGAATATCAAAATCACTCAAATCTTCAGAAAAATCTCATTTTTCCCTTTTGTTTTCTTAATTTTCTCTCTGGTCGATCAAACCCGTTCAGTCGTGTAGGTGTAAGTAATCAGGTGACCAAAGGAAGCCCAAATTCCCTATGTGTTTGACAAAATAATGATTCGAAACTCATTCCAAACGTAAAAACTCATTCCAAACGTAAGGTCCAAATTTAGCCCAATTTCCATATGCATTTGACAAATCAATGGTGATGTGGCAAAATATTCTTCTCTGATTGGATGATTATTTTTCTCACATGGACATGAAATTACTTCCTGAGTTCCTTTTATATAGTGGGATAGTTCGTTTTTTATCAAAAGAATAAATGCAAGCCTTATCTTAATCAAAATGCAGGAGCGTCTCTATGGTACGTTTTGTTTTCCTTAAATTTATCAGGTTTGATCGAATTTCTTTGTCTTAAAGTTTTAATGAAATGAACTGATCGTTTTCAAAATTTCAAGATAGCTTTAAGCTAAGGGTTGAGCTTGTCTATGGTATGGTATGCATTTGTGTGTATTTTTCTGTTTTTGAGATTATTCTCCATTGCCTTCACTATGAATAAAAAAGATTCAATTGTGACACGTTTCTCCATTACATTGTCTCGCTCACTTTATATATACAGATCAGACTATAAGTGGGAGTTAATCCAAACGCTCAAATATTGTGCGTACTAGAACCAAAGAGTTTTTGAAGTGCAAGGAACAAACCAATTAACAACAATAGTTCGGTCTCATCGTTGCATCTCAGACTCATAGTAATCTTACAGACGAGCAAAACATTTGACAAAAAAGGTTCTGGAAGCCATCAACAAACTTCACCAATAATTTCTTTGAAAGGAATCAATTCTTTCGAAGCATAATGAAATATTGCATTCCGGATTTGGCATTCGCAAGTTGCGGAAGTATATCTTGACACTTTTCCCCAATACGCTCCATTGTCTTCTCCATAGCTTCTTTACCAAACCGCGACTCAAGAACTCCTCCAAATGTAACTTTGTTTGAGGTTACTAAGAACTCTGGGTCCAAGGGAAGTTNTTTCTCTTCTTAGCTCCATTTTTAATGTTATTTTTTTTCTTGAAACTATGAATTGCAAACACAGCAACCACAAGTGGTGTTGCCATTTATCTCACAAACCTGCATTTCAAAAAAACTAAATCAAAGAGAATTATTTTTTTCTTTTTGACTATACTACATCAGCTTTATATGTTTTAAGGGATTATGCCTAGTAGTAGTAGGAGTCGTCTGTGTGATTTTGAGGACATCTTATTTGGGGAGAGAGGAAGATGAGGAAGAATAGCTTGGTAGCCAAATAAAGGATACAACACTCTCCTTCTTTTTTGATTGCCTTAATAGATTCTCTTATGCTTTCCTATATATAAAAAGTTGCTCAATGGATCTGTTACAAAGAGAATGGATCAACTGGTGAGTTCAATATCAGAGGAAAGATATAACTGGATCTTAAATAAGGATAAGGTTACTTACCAAACGGATCCACAACTGGTTCTCTCTCTTTTACTACCAGGAAGCTTTTCTACTTCTCAACGAACCCACAAAAGCTTCCATGTCTCTCCATTGCCCTCTCTTGTTTCTCCTTTGCTCATCCTTTGATTCCATGTTTTGATACGTTCGTTCCCAGATTAGAAACCAACCAACCTATTTCTCCAAAGGTCTTCCCTTTCTCACCTGATTTTTTGCACCAAAGCATCTATGACTTTGGTTTTCCTCCATGTCTTTACCTTGAAAGCTATGGTGCTTCTCCATGAGGTACCCTGCACCCATCAAGCTACTACCGTTCTTGTTTTTCTCGAAGATGTAAAACGAAACGGTAGATAACACATTTTTGGTCGGAGGGTTAATGTTTTTGAAGAGAATTTTTTTCAGTATGAGGTAAAGTAGATGCTGTGTTATTGATGAGATCTTACTTATTTGTAATGTTATGAAACGTTTCTATTGATGGGTTATTCAACAAATCATAACTAAGAGGAATGAGAAAGAGAGAGAATTAAATGAGATTACTCAATGGAATCATAATTCAGAGGGAAGAGAAAAGAACGTTGTTGGTCACTGCTTCGTGTTGAAGCTGTTTCTCAGCACTTGAGTCTAGTAAGGGGAAGACCAAAGATTAGGAAATCAATGTTGAGAGAGACAAAATAATTTGATGACGTTGATAGTAATAGATTACTTATGGTTTTGCTATGTGTCATTTTGAGTTGAAATGATTGGATGATTTAATTTGATGAGGTGGATAGCCTCAGTGATCTATCTCAATCCCTTTTATATATTGGGATAAACTGATCGTTTTCAAAATTTCAAGATAGCTTTAAGCTAAAGGGTTGAGCTTGTCTATGGTATGGTAGGCATTTGTGTGTATTTTTCTGTTTTTGAGATTATTCTCCATTGCCTTCACTATGAATAAAAAAGATTCAATTGTGACACGTTTCTCCATTACATTGTCTCGCTCACTTTATATATACAGATCAGACTATAAGTGGGAGTTAATCCAAACGCTCAAATATTGTGCGTACTAGAACCAAAGAGTTTTTGAAGTGCAAGGAACAAACCAATTAACAACAATAGTTCGGTCTCATCGTTGCATCTCAGACTCATAGTAATCTTACAGACGAGCAAAACATTTGACAAAAAAGGTTCTGGAAGCCATCAACAAACTTCACCAATAATTTCTTTGAAAGGAATCAATTCTTTCGAAGCATAATGAAATATTGCATTCCGGATTTGGCATTCGCAAGTTGCGGAAGTATATCTTGACACTTTTCCCCAATACGCTCCATTGTCTTCTCCATAGCTTCTTTACCAAACCGCGACTCAAGAACTCCTCCAAATGTAACTTTGTTTGAGGTTACTAAGAACTCTGGGTCCAAGGGAAGTTCTTCATTCGCATGACTAATTCTCTCAAACGCTTCTGTCGTGAAACACCCATTGTCCTCAATGACACTCTTGAATTCCGCAACATGTGCCGGATAGATAGGGAAATTGAGACAGTCTAGCTCTTCTTGGTCGATTAGCCCCTAACGTAAACAATGACGCAAAAGCGCCAAAAAATATAAAAGATAATATGTTTGCACTGTGGTACGAACTACAATACTAGTGAAAGATCTGAGCGATAATAAATTTACCTCTTTAGCTACATCATGGAGGCAAGTTCCCATGAAATCAAGAAGCATTCCTTTCATTGTTTCAGACATTTTAATTCCATCAGGTAGACATGATCCAAGAAGAAATAGCAATCCCCCGGAGACAAGTTCTTCTCCTCTTGCTTTCAAGAAACTTCCCATGTCGATCTTGAACTGAGCATGGTACGCTTCAGCGACCTTTTCCGAGAATCCAGTGCAATGAATGTCCTTATTCCATGCTGGAGAGTTTCTATCCGCGATCCCTCTAGGAACTTGGGACAACCAATGAAGCGAATAAGAACAATGTCCCACATGGAGACTGTCTCGAGGAAGAACACGACCAAAAAAAGAACCCGGAACCCCAGCAACAAAGTATTTTTTGGTCGGAGGGAGTGTTTGGAAGAGAGTGTTGAAATCATTCTTGAAGTGATCGATAAAGAGAACTTGGAACTCAATGTTATCGTCCGGATTTTGCTGAGTTTCCTTGCGATACTTTTCTTCCACAGCATCTATTATGTTTTGTACTGCAAGAAAAGTATTAGGTCCAGTGGAACAACCGAAATCTGCTATGTTAAAGCGATTGGAAGCTGAGTTGACATCGAGTTTGGTTGAGATAGCTGCATTGATCTTTTCCTTTGCGACTTCAAGTAACGCTCTCTACAATGATCAATACCATCATCAATTGACAGTACACTTCTTAGATTTATAATTTTCATGCTTCAAATTAACTGAAAGCTCAATAAAAGAAATTAAAGAAGCAAATTTAACGTTAAATATATTAAGCTAACCCCAAAGACAATTATAAGTTATATCAATAAAAGCAATCTGCTCTATATTTTTTCAAAGTTCATCAAATTTAAATATATTTAAAACAAAAAGACTTAATTTGATTCAAACTTCAACAATTTAACGTGACCCACAATTTTTTCTTGATAAACTGTGGAAATTCCAGCACCATATTCTCTTTCAGTCTCGGACCATCCATTAGTAATACAGCGTTTTAGAGTATTTTTACAGTCCCGAATTAAAAATAAAAAGAAAGACTACTAACCTGATACGTTGAGTGCTGACTATAGCTGTTTGGACCGTTGCCTCCGGCCATCGTGTACGTTGGAGCCATCTCTCTCTCTCTATGTACCTTGCGAATGTGATCTGATTCTTGTGAGTTAATTTGCACAAGCGATGTGTTTATATATTCTTTTATACTGAACGTTCAGTGGATATAGTTTCTTCTCAAATATTAATACAGCAAGCCAACTTGGACCGATGCTGGAAAACGACGACTTTCAACTCCAAAAGCTTTTTAATTTTCCACATTGTACAAAAGAACTTTCTACTTTTCACTTACATATTTTCCACGCACGCTAATGTGGACAATGATATTTACAACTACCCTTAAAACCATCTTCACTGATTTACTCTATTTCTTACACTAAAATAGAGTGATTCTATAATAAAGTTGGAGTTTGCTCTAAGAATTTACGAAACATAACTAACAACTTATTCTAAACACAAATCAATACTATTTATTTAATCAAATGTAAAACTAATCTATATGAATAGTAAGATTACACTATCATTTTAACTAAAAACAGTATTTGCATAGTTACAAGATATTTTGAGAAGTCTAAATGTAATTATTGATGTTATTGAATTCGATTGAAATGATACTACATAATTAAAAGGTAATTCTTTTAAATAACATTTTTAAAAAGTTTGTGTCACAAAATAGCTCTCGAAAAAGAAAATGATCAAAATAGTTTTTTTTTATTTTAAAATTTTTAATATTTTATTTTTACTTTTAGAAATTTGAAACTCTAACTCTAAAACCCCAACCCTTAACTCTAAACGATAAGTCTAGATTAGTTAACCCTAGGGATATAAGTGTATATTTACCTTTTTAATAAAATATTTTGGTCATTTTCTTTATTGTTTACTATTTTTGATACAAATTTTTTGGGAGGCTATTCTAAAATATTTCTCATAATTAAATTGTATAGTCAAATTTTAAATTTAGAAAAATATTAAAATAATTTAATCATTTTAAAATAAATAACTCTGATGTATATAAATTTAAATTTAATACAAGTATTTGAGATATTTGATCAATAAAAATAGGATCTCTAATTTCGACCAAAAGAAATAAATAGAATATCTAATTTATAATGTAAGGTTAAGAACAATTTATGTAAAATCTATTAATTTATAATGCTTTAGAATTATATCTCTTACCCAATAAAATAGAAGTAGAATCTCTTCTAAGAGTGTCACGTCATTTTTATACTCTCGTAACATGCCATGTAATCCAATTTGATTAATCCTGGGCAAATTCTCTGGATCCGAAGTTGTGAACCGGATTCAATCCAAATTTTAAGGTACCAAACCAAACCCGATTTGACATAGATATCCGAAGGGTACATAATTTCCTATATCCGAAGAACCAAATCCGAACCCGAATCGAACCCAAAAATTACGGATATCCAAAAATATCCAAAGTACAAATATATATATATATATATATATATAAATATTAATTATATTAATACTTATAATAATTATAATATTGAAAATTATAATATTATTTTAAATATGTTAGTTATTTTTAGATAATTTAGATACTTTAGTTACTTTTGGATATTCTTGTATATGTTTGGATATAAAAAACCACGGATATTTCGGATTAGAAACATGTATTTTCGGTTATGATTGGGTACAATTAAGTCAATCTAAACCGGAACCAATTTTTTTTGGTTCATTCGGATATACCCGGTAATATCCGGATCACACAAGTACCGTACCAAACCGAAATTTATAATTACCCGAACGGTACCAATTTTCCTATATCCAAATTATCTAAAATCCGAAATCCAAAATATCTGATCCGAACCCGATCCGGTACTCGAATGCCCAGACCAAAATTTGATAATCACTGAAAAATCTCTTCATTGTTGTGAATAATATGAGGAATTAATTTATATTTATTATATATGTATTTATAATAATAATTAAATCTTTGTAAAGAAAATAGGAAAAAGCGGGAGAGTAGAGAGAAAGAGATGTAATAATCTTTTGTTCACATATATTACGTTTTTCTACGAGTCCTATTTATAGTGTTTCAACATGGTAAACTAATTGACTAAGTGGAAAAAGACAAACAAAAGAGATAAACTTTATTTCTTAGATAATCGTTATTTTAACATTTTCCCTTGATTACCTATTTTGTATTATGTAATACTTCGTTAAAAATTTAGTTATGGTAAAACCTGATGGGATAAAAACTATGATAACGGAAAAAAGTACATTAACATAATCTCCCCTTTCAGAATAATGGACATAGCTCTTTCTTTATAGGTTAACAAACACCGCATTCCGATACCGTAGACGTGTTTCCAAAATGATGTAGTGGGAAGAGATTTTGTACGAGAAAAATCTTTGAGGAATATGCTTTGTTTTGTCGCTTTTGATGTAGCTTTCTTTGAGTTGTGCGACACATGCCAAATTGTCTTCAAATATTTTCGTTGACTCTTTCTTATTAACTATTCCGCTTGATTCTTGTATGTGGCGACTCATTGACCTAAGCCACACACATTCTCGACATGCTTCATAAAGCACAATAGTTTCTGCATTATTTGAAAAAGTTGTAACCAGAGTTTGTTTGTGGGACCGCCAAGAGATCGCAGTTCTACCAATAGTAAAAACATAGCCAGTTTGTTATCGAGCCTTAGAAGATCTGATAAGTATCATGCATCTGCAAAACCAACCATACGAAACTCAGATTTTCTAAAATACATTAACCATAAATAAACTGTAACTTGTAAATAATGTAATATATGCTTTATTTCGTTTCAATGCATGCGAGTATGAGCAGAGCTATATCTTGCAAGTAAGTTAGTAGCAAAAGTAATGTCTGGTCTTGTATAATTTGCAAGATATAAAAGCCCAATGATAGCCCTCATATAAGGTACTTCAGGACTTAATATCTTTTCGCTATTTTCACAGGGTTTAAAAGGATCTTTCTCAACATTGAGAGATCTATTAACCACTGGTAGTCAAAGGAGTCGCTTTGTCCATATAAAAGCGTTTCAATAATCTTTTTGTGTAATTTGATTGATGCACAAATATTCTTTCTCGGAAATTCTCTATTTGGAGCCCAAGATAAAACTTTGTCTTACTGAGATCTTTCATTTTGAACTCTTCTTTCATATGAGTTAGGGTATCATCAACCTCCTTTTGAGTTCCAATTATTTTCAGGTCATCTACATATACATCAATGATCACAAAGCCAGATGACGATTTGATAACAAAAAACATAGAAATATCGCATATTCACATATTCTTTCTCAAAAGATATTCACTCAAGCGATTATACCACATGCGTCTGGATTGTTTTAATCCGTATAGTGATCGTTGTAACTTGATTGAAAAATCTCCCTATATTTTTCTTTCAATGTTTCTGGCATTTTCAATCTTTCAGGGAATTTCATATATATATATTATTATTATCCAGTGATCCATACAAATACGTTATCACAACGTCCTGAGATGCATTCAAGATTTTTAGACGCCGTTAGGCTCATCAAAAAACTAAACGTAATTGCATTCATTACTAGGGAATATATTTCCTCAAAATCAATTCCCGCTCTTTGAGAGAAACCTTGGGCAACTAATCATGCTTTATATTGTGTTACTTCATTCTTTTCATTTATTTTTCTCACGAATTCTCACTTGTACCCAACTGGATTTATATTCTCAGGCGTTATGACTATAAGTTCAAAAATATTTCTTTTATTTAGGGAGAGTAATTCAGTTTGAATGGATTTCTTCCACTCCTTACAATCATATATTTTCTGTCATTCCAAAATAACCTTGGATAGGGATCATCAATTTCATGATTAATCTCTTTGGACACATAAAAGGAGAACATTCTATCAACATCTTTTATCTTATTTCTGATCCATAATTTTTCATCACGGACATAGTTGATGGAAATCTCATACTCTTATGTTCAATTCTCTTCATCTGGATTATTATCTTTATTTCGTTCTTCTTGAACCTTTTCATTTATGTTTTTTTCAGACATTTTTCAATATCAGGTTTTTCTCGAACCTTTCCACTTTGCTTTACCAATTTCTTTTTCTTTTAGGGATTTTTATCTTTAGAACCTGCTGGCCTCCCCCTCTTTAATTGAACCATAGGCTCATTCATTTTGTTCTTCAGGAACAACAACTCTTGATGGAACATTTTCAGCGGGTATATATAATTTTGTCACCCTTCTTGTATCTGCGAACGCATCTGGTAACTTGTTTGCCAAATTATGCAAATACACAATTTTCTGAATTTCTAGTTCGCTTTGATTTGTAGGGAGATCAAGGTGTAACAATGACGGTGTACACCATGTAATCTCTTTAGGAATTTCTCTAATTCCTCCCTCTCACACTAAAAATTCATCCTCATTAAAATGGCAATCGGCAAACCGTGCCGTAAACATATCACCAGTTATTGGTTCAAGAAATCTTATTATACTTGGTGACGTATAACCCACATATATTCTCAATCTGCTTTGTGGACCTATTTTGTTCTTTGTGGCGGAGTTATCAGAACATAGTCCGCACACCCAAAGACACGGAGATGGGATACATTTGGCTCTTGATCAGACGCCAATTGTAATCGAGAGTACTTATGATATGCACTTGGTCTTAACTAAATCAGTGCAGCCGTATGCAATATAGCATGACCTCATACTGAAATTGGGAGCTTTGTTCTCAATATCAACGGCCTTGCAATCAACTGCAACCGTTTTATTAAAGACTCGACCATGCCATTTTGCTTATGAACATGGGGGATTGGATGCTCTACTTCACTCTCCATTGACATACAATAATCAACAAAGGCTTGCAATATAATTCACTAGCATTATCAAGCCTTACTCTCTTAATGACATACTCTGAGATTTGCATCCTCAGCTTTATTATTTAGGCAATGAATTTTTAGAAAGTTGTATTTTGTGTTGTCAAAAGACACACATTTGACCATCTACTAGATGCGTTAATCAATACCATGAAATACTTAAATGGCCCACATAGTGGGTGGATCAGCCCACATATATCACCATGTATTCTTTCTAAAAACAATGGTGATTCATTGTCAAACATTTGCTAGTGATGGCCGAGTTATAAGTTTTTCTTGAGAACGTGGATTACATGTAAACTCGCTCATTTGCAAAATTCTTCTATTTTTTATGGATGACCATTCAAATTTTGCACTGTTTTTCTCATCATGACTGAACCAGAATGTCCTTGTCTCTGATGCCAGATTTTAAAAGTATTAATAAAATTTTGGTTTATTGTGGCAAAGGACTCAGTCATATTTATTTTCCTACAATATAGTCCAAAGGATAACATTCTTAACTCTTCCAATATATGTTTCCTCTTGGACTTAATGCAAAGATATTCAATGCCATTTTTTTCTCATAGTTTCAATATGATATCCATTTCTTCGAATATCCTTAAAACTTAATAAATTTCTATGAGACTTGGGGAAATATAATGCATCATTTATTTCAAATTTCATTCCTCTTCGCAGTGAAAAACAGATTCTTCTGGAACCCATAATAATCTTTGCACTACCAAATATTATACTTACACTTCCAGCATAATCTTTTATTCTGAGACTGGAGAAATATTTCTTATCTTTAATTATCTTGTGGGTTGACCACTATTTGCCAAACATTTCTTATCTTTAATTATCTTGTGAGTTGACGCACTATCTGCCAAATATAAATATCCATCCAAAGTCTCAAAGTCTGGCATTCTTTCTGAATTTAAAAATATTTATAAATATGCATTAATATTAAACATGAAAAATAACATATATTTTAAAATAAAAGATATAGATAATATAATACAGTAAACACTACATCACATCGATCTTATTACACATCGATATTTTCTGGTTCAACCAGAAAATCTGACATGTCAAGATGAGTATCATCATTTAAACCATGAAAGGATGGTCCATGTTCATCAGAGATGAAGTTTCTTTCACTTTCTTTCCCTTTCGCTTTTTTTGGGATTCTCTATACAGATCGGCTAAGTGTTTTGGCGTACGACAACTACGTACCCAATGACCTTTCATGCCGCATCTATAGTAAACCTTTTTTGTTTGCCTTTTTCATCCCAACTTCTTTCATTTCCGTGGAAGTCTTTCTTATTTCTTTCATCATAGAGACATAATCTTCTTCCTCGTCCCCTTCCACGACCATGATAGCGACCACGTCCACGTCCTCGTCCTCTCCAATTATCATAACTGGATGATGCAACATTCACTTCAGGGAATAGAGCAGCTCCACTGGGACGAGCATGATGGTTTAAAGTCATGAGTTGATTATTTTGATCTACTACAAGGAGGACTTGCATCAACTCTGAGTAACTTGTATATCCGTTTGCATGGCATTGTTGTTGCAAGTCTATGTTTCTAGGATGGAACGTGGAGATAGTTTTCTTAATCATATCATAATCACTTATTTTATGTCCACATAACATTATCTTTGATGTAATTCCGAACATCGTGGAATTATATTCACTTACATTTTTATAGTCCTGGAACAAGAGATGGATCCACTCTTGTTTAGCTTTCGGTAAGATCACATACTTTTGGTGATCAAACCTCTATTTTAATGATTGCAAGAGATCCGCAACATTCTTTTTTGTAATATATTCATCTTTTAAAAAATCATGTATGTGGTGTCGTAAAAATATCATGACTTTTACCTTTTTTCATACGACACCATTTTTGAACTGTTGATGGTTTCCAAAAGCAAGTTTCCTCTCAGATGCATCTTTGCACCCACTTCCCAAGTCATATAATTATTTACCGTAATATCAAGGGCATTGATTTCGAGCTTTTTCAAATTTGACATGATAATTGTATTCATAGAATAAAAATATAACAAAGAAGATAATTTAAATGAATAAATTAAATTGCAAGAATTAAAAGCATAAAATAAAGGCAAATTTTAAATTGTATAAACTTAAATTGCAGAATTTTTAAAGAGCATAAATAAAATTGGAGGCTTAGCCTTCCACATGATCATTTTTCCGAGGTTCGAGGAGACAAAGTCTGTCATATTAACCTTTTATTTTTATTCAAAGTTCGAGGAAACTTAGTCTATCATTTTTAACATTTTCTTTTTATTCACAGACGCAAAGCCTACCATGTGTTTCTCTGATCGTGAATGCATAACCTACCATAACGATCAGCCAGTGAAGATAACGCCTATCATCCTGAAAAATAAACAGAGAAAGCCTAGCCTCTCACTCCGAAAGGATAATAAAATTAAAATAATAAAAATAATTAAACTTTACCTCACCGGTATAACCTTGCATGGAATAAGAATGAGCGGTATAAGAGAGCTCGTGCTGATAACGTTTTGTGAAAATATGAGGAAATATTTTATATTTATTATATATGTATTTATGATAATAATTAAAGCTTTGTAAAGAAAAATATGAACAAGAGAGAGAATAGAGAGAAAGAGATATAATAATCTGTTGTTCACATACATTATGTTCTTCTACGAGTCCTATTTGTAGTGTTTCAACGTCTGTAAACTAACCAACTAAATGGAAAAAGATAAACAAAAGAGATAAAATTTATCTCTTAGATAGTCATTATTTTAATATTCATCACATTCACAATCGTTTTAGGTCAACCAATATTTTTTACCGTGGATTTCAATTCAAAATTCTTTGCATTTCTCATATCTTTGGTTATCTATTAACTTAATTACAGATTAATTTGATTTTAACATCTCCATTCAATAATAAATATTGGCATCGCTAAATGGCCTCTTACTCGCTTTGTATCCACATACCGTTGGAAGCATTTTCCGACTGTCCACCTAGCCAAGTTACTTGCAATAGTGGGGTTCAATGACCTCACCCGAAAAAGCTCTGCATATTCACGATATGGTTGCTTCTGTCGGCTGGTCATGGATGTTCCTCCTCGCCATCTCATGTTAGTATTTATATTTTTGTTCGACAAATCTTCCATCAGTATTTTTATTATGTCTTCTTCCTCACTTTTGCATGCTCATGTTAGTATTTATCTTTCATCTCATCTCATATTAGTATTTATATTTTTGTTCAACAAATTTTCCATCAGTATTTTCATTATGTCTTCTTCCTCACTTTTGCATGCTCGAATGTTGTGAGCAGATCATTTTTTAATTGATTTGGCTTCATTTTAGATATTGATTTGTTTGCGCTTCCCATTGTGATTTTTCTTTGTTCACAAGGATTGCGAATCTGTTTGATTTAATTTCGATTTATGTCAATGGTACCAATATGGACAAAGGAGCTCCAAGAGATCGAAATGTGTATGTTGATTTGACTCTGATCTTAGATCCTGATCATGGATCACAGTTTAACGTTGGTTAACTATCAGATGGTGTAAATAGTTTTCTCCGTTGATTACATATCAATCATCATATGTACATGATGTTATGGGATACTAGCGTATTATCTTTGTAAGAGACTGATTTGAGAATTTTTGAATTTTTGAATTGTGTAGAGTACATAATTGTCTCAAGCGTTGAGGGATTCTTGGTTATCCTTGAAAAAGTCAAGGTATAAATAAAAATTGATAAAGAGAGAAGTCTTGCCATCGACTATCAAATTATCTTTTTTAGGAGTATTTTATCGACTTTAAGGATTTAGTGAACTTTCTATGATGTACGAGGGTCTAACGTAGTAGGAGATTGTTAATATTCTCTTAGGAGATGGATCTAAGAGACGTGGTCAAGTCCTGGAAGTCAATGGAGGAGAAAGCAGTTATCGAGGTTAATGATTCTTATGTGTTACTCTAATTTTATGTGTGGTGTAGAGACACGTGTTATTATTCTTCGATGTCAATTTATACTACATATTTTGGAAATATATTAATATTTAGCTATAAATAGTATAAATAGTTAAAATACATATATTTTACAAATACTACACGAGCACAATTACAAATATAATATATTTTAGCTATTTATAGCCAAATTATATACATAATAAATGTATTTTTTATATCCACTTTCATGTCCTTATGACTTTACACAAAATATTGATTAGGCAAATAGGAAAACGGAGCAGTTCTGGAGGTTTTGTCAATAGAAAGGAAATTCTTGTGACAAGAAGGTAAAAATACGACAAAACCTAATGTAAATTTTAAGTCAAAAATTTCAAGGGATGGAAAGTAATTGGACTATCAGTCATTTACGAGAATTTTGGTACAAATATAAGCCAGATTTTTTTTTTCTGAAATCAAACAACAAAAATGTTTAGTTCAAGATTTACAAACACATTTTGGATATAGTTATTTACATACGGTAGACCCTAGCGTAAAAAGTGGAGGGCTAGCATTATTTTATGATTCTATGTATGTTAGAAGTTCGGCCCAGTTTTTTTTGGTAAAGTCACTATAATTTTATCAAACAATCGGAATATAGATATTGAAGTAGAGTATAATGAAAATGTCTTTTCATTTTCTTGTACATGGAGATCTAGTTCGGAAATTAAGTAAACATGTTTGGGAACCGTTGATACTGTTAGGATTATCGTGGAAGGATCAATAGTTTATTATTAATTTATTAGAAATTTAAATAAGATTACATGAAATCATTAGAAACAAGAGAGGGGGGGGGGCTCTACGACATGCCTCTACTTTTCTTCCTTTTAATAACACCATTGAGATATGTAGTTTTCTTGAATTCCCTAGTCTGGGAAATTCGTTATCATGGAGTGGACGTAGAGGGGGAGGGGGAGGGGGCGAATCATCAAATGTCGTTTGGACCGTGCGCTAGGGAACACTGATGGTATTCTCTATTCCCATGTTCTTATGTAGAATATATGGGTATGTTTAGATTGGATCATCGGCCAGTTATAGTCACGATTGAGGATAAAGTTATCAAAAATTAAAGGTAATTTTGTTTTGATAAAAGATGGATTTGAGAAAATGAATTAATGAATTAATTAAAAGAGGATGAAATCTTTTTTAGTGACTTCATCACTAAATAATGTTGACGTAGTGGAGAATAAAGAATTGTATGCACGAAATATCTATTTGGAGTAAAACAAATTTCCATATGGTGAGGAAAATATTAATAATCTTCAAAGCTCTTGAGGAAGTGCATAGTGATGATTCAAATTAAGACTCGTGAGAAAGTCATGGAGGCTTATTGGGATGAGGAACTTTACTGAGAACAAAACAGTAGAAATTTATGGTATTCAAAGGGTGACAAGAATACAAAGTTTTACCAGGTTCTAACGAAACATAGAAGAGCATCGAATTATATTGTAGGTTTGCATGATTACCAGGGCAATTGGGTCACATCGGAACGGAAAGTAGCGGAAGTAGCAGTAAATGGATGGATAAGATGAAGCTCTAACTGATGGAATCGAAAGTCTTTTTTAGGTCGACCTTTTAACATTGATCGCTTAGATATGTTCGTCCAGTTATAGCCTTGGATCAGTTTTGTTGCCAATAAAACATTCTCAATCAGAAACCTACCCGGGATAAAAGCGGATTGACTATTCGAAATCAGACTCGGGAAGGCCTTCTTTAAGAGATTTGTTAAGAGTTTTGCTATGACTTTTTATACAATATTGCAGTAAGAAATGAGCCTGAAATCTGAAATTTTTACTGCATTTTACATTTTAGGAATAAAGTTAAGATGGTGTCGTTCTACTGATGGAGAAGAAAACCCGATAAGTGAAAAATTTGACAGGATAACCGTCTGGTCTAGAAGACTTGTTTTTAGGTAGAGAGTCTTCTGCAGTTGAATTTGGGCATCTATATGAGATGAGGCTAGAAATATCAGCTTGAGAGACATTTGATGGCTGAATATCTCCACCAAGAAGATTATGGTAAAACTAAAAAACATGAGCCATAATCTCCTCTTTCGAATCCAACACCACATCATTATCATCCAAAAGTAGTAGAATTTGTTAAACTATATAATCTAATCTCTCCTTAATACATTTACATAAGTTAGCTATTACACAAAGAGTTGTAACTCTTCATGTTGTGTCTTTTAGTATGAAGAGTTGTATCTCTTATACTTGCAATGATTCGATCTCTATATAAAGGTCAATCATAAGTTGTAAACAATATCACAAAATCTCAATAATATAAAAGTATTTCCAGACAAGTTAAGAAAATTCACAACTTGTGAAATAAGCCTGAAACGTCTATCTTATTCTTTATTTTCGTATTTGTGTGTAACACACTGTGATCGTTGTGTAACACAAGCGGTTGGTAAAAGATTAACATGGTATCAGAGCATTAAGATGTCAACCATCTTCAAAACCAGGAAGATTTTGGTCAGAAGTTTGAAGAAGGCACATGTAAGTCTTGAAGAAGAAGACTTGAATAAAGACCATATGTTGTTCAGTGCAAGTGAAACAACAACAACAATAATGGAAGATGTCTGGTTAGTAGACAGTGGATGCACTAACCATATGACAAAGGAGGAGAATTACTTCTCATGTCTTGATAGGAGTATCAAGGTTCCGATAAAGATCGGAAATGGAAGCATAGTCATGACAGCCGGTAAAGGAGATATTACCGTCATGACTAATGGTGGCAAGAGGACCATCAAGAATGTGTTCTTGGTTCCGGGTTTGGCGAAAAATTGTTGAGTGTCCCACAAATTGTTTCAAGAGGATACCGGGTGAATTTCCAAGAGAAGAGATGCCTCATAGAGGATGAAAAAGGCAGGAGGATAATGAATATCCCAATGACTCACAAGAGCTACAGGATCAGGATGAGATCGGCTCAAGAAGAAGAAGCGATGAGCGCAAGTGAGCAAGGAAAAATGGAGACATGGCACAAAAGACTTGGTCATATAGGCAACAAATCAGCAATAGCAATTGGGAAGAATCCAGTGCAACACAGAATGACGAAGCACATAGAGATCAAGTACCATTTCGTGAGAGAAGTTGAGAAGAAAGGAATCATTGAACTAGAGTATTGCAAAGGGGATGATCAACTCGCAGACATTCTAACAAAGGCATTGGGCGGTTCAAGATTTGAAGATCTCAGGAAGCAGCTTGGAGTGAAGTCGAGATATAATTAAGGAGGAGTGTTAAACTATATAATCTAATCTCTCCTTAATACATTTACATAAGTTAGTTATTACACAAAGAGTTGTAACTCTTCATGTTGTGTCTTTTAATATGAAGAGTTGTGTCTCTTATACTTGCAATGATTCGATCTCTATATAAAGGTCAATCATAAGTTGTAAACAATATCACAGAATCTCAATAATATAAAAGTATTTCCAGACAAGTTAAGAAAATTCGCAACTTGTGAAATAAGCCTGAAACGTCTATCTTATTCTTTATTTTCGTATTCGTGTGTAACACACTGTGATCGTTGTGTAACACAAGCGGTTGGTAAAAGATTAACAGAATTTGGTTCTGAGATAGCTGGCTTCAAATTTATATGTGAAAAGAATGGAGCCTGAATCTCCCTTCTCAAGCCAGGTGACTTGAGATCTTTAATATAAGTATGATTCCTCCACCTTGGCAAGTAAAGACCACTCCCTCTGCGCTTAATTTTCCTCAAGAGCTGCTGGGGTGAAGACTCAGGAGGAACTGAGAAGAACACACTGGCATACGACAAGAAATTCAAAAGCTTCATTAACTATTTTCTCTAACCTAGAATAGTTATCACGGCTAAAAGTTTGAATTATGCTCTTCATGGTTTTAATTTTTTTAGAAACTCTAAACATTGCTGTGCCATAAAACTGCAGAAAATCCCAACATTCCGAAATTAAGTCCTCAAACTCAGGAGGGTCATTAAGGAGAGTGAAGAACTTAAAAGGTCATAAAGTTTTCTTTGTATGTGCCATAAAACTGTAGAGAATCCCAATTCAAGTCACTCTCTCTTCACAGTAACAAAATGTTTTCTTCTTTTTCCACTCAACGACCTCTTTCTCTTAACTCTAGATTGGTCTTGCTCGTCTCATTGAAACATTACAAAGAAAAGGGATTCCAGGTTTTTTAAATTCTTCTCTAAAAATCCACGGAAGACATGAAGATCCTATGTTGTGTCTTCGGTGTTAACAATGCAGTTCCATAAAAAAATCGTACAACTTTTAAAATTACAATTAATCTAAGAAAGATATTTGACATAAAAAAATTGAAATCAACAAACTGAAAAAAAAAAGTGTTATTAATAGTAAGGAAAATAAAAAAAATATACAAAACACAACAATAGTCTAGTTATTTCTAAAAGTTGATGTTAAATGTATATCAGTTATAAGTAAATAACATAAATAATAAATAAAGGATAATTGTCCTAGGTAACCTATTTTCTACTTTATATTCTCAAAACAGCACTCAAAAGCTAAAATGATAAAAATAGATTTTACCGAACGGCAAAATGACAAATATATCATCATTTTAAATTCTATTTAATTACTAATTAAATATAGAAAATAAATATAAAAAATTAAAATGGTATTATACATATCTATCAATATATTTTTTCATAAAGGTTTTCCAAATTTTAATTCAGAAGAATATTATATATATTTAGTAAGATATTCATAAACTCAAATTCATGAAGATATATCTCATACTTTTATTCTCCATTTTTCATTTTTCTAGTTTTCTTCTTCCTCTCATTCATCAATTAATTAATTGTTCATACATATCTTAAGTGTAATTCAATTTTGTAAACTATCATTTTCTATTATTATCCACATTGCCTAATTCTCTTCAAACAAACATTTGATATCTACAACTTTATAATTTCGTTTTTTTTTGTTCTCTTTTTGTTAAGATAATAAAATTATAATTGAGTTTTCGATGATTTCAAAATCAGATTTACGTTTCTAATTTTGCTAGTATTTTGTTCTCAAAACAGTGCTGTTTTTCTTTTATAATAAAAAGAAAGATCATACTGCATATAATAGTAGTTTTTGGAGAGTGGGATGAATATGTTTGTAGGAAAAGTCAAAAGACGAGATTATTTTCTAGACATAATGAAAATTGTCGGGCAATATTTTTTTCGAAAAACTTATTTATATAAGATCTAAAAATAAAAATATTACTCTGATAAACCTCATATAAAAAACAAAGATCATAATTTATTTATTTGAAAATTTCGAATTTGTATTTTATTTATTCAAATATCTAAGAGTAATACTCCCAAATAGTCTATTTCAAGTTTTTATCACAAAAAAAAAATTCAAAGAATAAAATGACTAAAATAAGTTTTACTAAATAGGCAAAAGACCCTTCTATTACTTGTTTTATAGACATAAAAATTTACAAAAATTAAAAATAAAAATAAAATAAAAAATATTTTCTAATTTCGAGTTATATGTTTTCAAATTCGAACTTTTCTATAATTTTTTTTTGAAATTATTTTTCAAAAGATCTTATTTATTTATTTCAAATTTTCTTTTTGAAATTCAAAAATAATTTTTTGAAATTATTAAAAAATATATTTTGTTTTTGTTTTTAAAAATTTTAAACTTCACATATAAACTCTAAATCTATATTAGTTAAGTTTAGGTATAAATGTATACTAGAACTTGACTCGTGTCCCGTGCGGATGTTTGATTTAACTTATGTTTAACGTAAATTCATAAATCGCTGATTTTATAAAAAAATCATGTATATTTTTTATGTTTTGTAGTTTACGTACATAGTAAAATATATTATTTTATAGTAAACATGTTTGATAATAATTTTTTTTATTTGTACATAATATTATATTGAAGTTTTATAACTTGATGCAATTTTATGTAATTGTACTATTTATATATTAACCTATTATTTTATTTAAAAATAAAACAATATACTATTTTTTTTTTTTTGCTTTAGTTTTCTATGAATTAGTATTAATTTTATAATATTTTGTTTTGTTGAAAATTGAATTCTTTAAATTTTTATATTTGACTAAATTAAATAAAGTAGTATTATATTTAAAAATTATTTTATATAATATATACTATATTGTAATAGATATTCTCAGATTATCAATAACAATTAATTTAGATATTTGGTTTTAATGAATTAATTTAGATATTTGGATATTTGATTTAGATATTTGATTTTAAATGAAATAGCATAATTTATAAATAAAAAGAAATATAATGACTAAATGTGTAAATAAAAGAAAGTAATTAATATGCTATCCATGTTTCCAAATAATTTTCATTTATCCTGCTATCTCTGTTTCCAAACAGTACCAAAATGTACTTCAGTTTTAATAATATAAATTTACCCTTTAATAAATCTTATTTTAGTCATTTTTTGGAGACTATTTTGTGAAAATAAACTAAAAATCTTTTTACTTCTTAAATGATATAAACTAATCTTTTGTTTTGTAGTTCATAGTCTTGAGAATCAGCTGAGAGTATCATGCTCTCTGGGGGAGAGTTATCACATCTCGGGTCCGAGCACAATAACTATTAAGGAGGTTCGTGATGTAATGGCCAATGTAAAGAAGACCTTAGGGTTCTCTTATATAAAAAACAGCTTTTAGGTATTTCTCTACAGAGAGAAAACACAAAGAATCCCTGCCCAGTTGGAGAGAGAGCACGTGCTGGCCACCGGAGCTCCACCGACCACTGTGTAGCCTCACCGGAGAGTATATCTCGCTGTGTTTCAGTCCCTTCTCGTCATTTTCTTGAGTCTTCTACTCTTTTTCTTCCAGATCCAATAATTTGTGAGGATAAGGAAACCCCAAACTCTTTATCTCTTTTAGTTCTCTCTTATTTCTTTCTTCTTCTAAATCTCTGATCTAGGGTTTGGGTGGAAACCAACCCTTGTATTTTCAGATCTAGTTTGTGAGGAGCCATAGAACGCAGATCTACACCGTTTCTTATCTCATCTCGCAAATCTAGACTATCTTGTTGCAATCTCTGTCTCCTTCTAACATTCTCTCATCATAGTAGAAGTATCTAGGTGTATCATTCATACATACATGTATGGATAAGTATACATGTAGTTGTTTTATTTAGATATATACATATACATATTATAAATATATTGATGTTGATGTGTGAAAGGCATAGATCTATTGTTTGGTTGTTAAAACAAACATGGCTGAATAATGTTTGAGGATTGTATGCGATGATTGCATTGTTTGAGATATGGCATGTATGGGTGGTGTATAGAAGTTTGAGAAGGGCTTAAGGCCTATGTGTGCCGGTGTAACATGTTTGAGAGTTCTCGGGTGTTGCATCATTTCTTGTTGGTTCATGTGGTGACTGAACGAGG
Source organism: Sinapis alba (assembly GCA_012274485.2). Taxonomy (NCBI): domain Eukaryota; kingdom Viridiplantae; phylum Streptophyta; class Magnoliopsida; order Brassicales; family Brassicaceae; genus Sinapis; species Sinapis alba. Next base: position 49,096 of record MU106272.1, on the reverse strand, counting down.
TGGCATGATTCATCTCCAGAGTGGGCTGGCGGCGTGCATGTGTGTGAAGTTGAGAATGTTGTAGCATGGATCGTGCGGGGACCGAATGAGGTGGCATGATCGTGTGAATGTAGTGGCGCAGATTATGTATGGACCGAATGAGATGGCGTAATGGCGTGAAGGTGTTAAACTCACAGAGACCGATTAAGGTAGTGAGCTATCACGCGACAACATTAGAAGCCAGGGACCAATCGAAGTGGCATAGTCTCATGTTGGCACCTTCGTGATTTGTCCTCGTTTCTTGTTGTTTGCTATGTTTTACTGGATGTTTAAGTTATATATTTATGCTATGTTGTGTGATGATTGTTGGTGATTGATTTTGGGGATCCTAGAGCTTTCCTCACTGAGTGCTTGTAGAAATACTCACTCCTCCTTTCTTTTCATGTAAGTTCGAGGAAGTGCATAAGTAGTCGCCTGAGTGTGGTGTTAAGTTTTCGGGTGTTAGGTTTTCTTTATGTTATTTCAGTTTAAGACTAAGTAACTTAGTTTGAAGTGTTTCCTATTCGTTTCAAGTAAGGTTTTTGTAAGACTTTTAGATTTGATCCTTGGAAATAATATTTGCATTGGCTTTAAATTGTGGGTAAAGATAATGTAAATACATGCCGCTTCAGTTAAGTGAAAGGCAGGCTTAACAAGAAGTGTGTGTCCCATAATTAGGAAGAAGGTAGCATGCAATTGCTTGTATCCGAGTCACCTGAGAATGTCAGGATCCTGAGTGAGGTATTTTTGCTCCAGTGATTCATGTCACAAATGGGGACTTATGCACAGCAGCGAGAAGGCGTTTTATCTCCGTTGTTGAGCTAGTGGCGTGATGGACTTTTGATCTGATGCATGCAATGATATTTTGTTCAAATAGTTTCTTCAATAGGCGCCAACCATTGGTTTGACTAGCCCTGTTTTTGGTTTATTCCCTCCGGGTCATTGGACTCCTAGACCTTATTCAGGATCTCTGAACAAGAATCTTTGTGGGCTGCCGTTAGATTTCTCATCTCATGTTTCTTAAATAATCAATGGTAATCCATATGCGGTTGTTATGGCCTTCATTTTAGTTATATTCACGTGTCACAACATCTTACTTTCATCATAGTTGCAACTGCGGTTTATATCTAGCGCAGCGGGTTGATTTGAGCAGCTCTAAATGGTCAATCTACATCATGTTTATGTGATTTCATCATCATTGATCTTCTTGGTGCAGTTTCTTCCTAATTCTCCATATATGTCACCAATTTTCTAATTTTTAGACTAGTGTACTTTTGAGATGACATGAATTTGATGGTGAGTTGTTCAAAAAGAATTGATGGTTACATAGATGGTAATGAAATTGGCAAAGAGACTTATGAAATCGTCAAAGACTGTCTACGTTACAAAGCTAGTAATGATGTAAACCCTAATCTTTCTATTCCACCTTCATTTAGAATGTGAATGTTTTTTAGACGATCTCTCTATTATATTTATATAAGAGTAAGTTGGATAAACTTTTTTTCTCTACATTGTTTTCTTGTTCCTAATACTCGGATAAGCTTTTTTCTACACTATTTTCTTGTTCCTAATACTGAATTCCTTTTCTTTCTTTGACCATTTTCATTTTCAAAGTTTGGAAAATGATGTAAATGCACTAGTAAAAGAGCAGGCCATAGTCACAATAGATTTTGTGGCTATGGACCAAATTTTGTGGCTATATGAGGCTGTAGTCAAGAAAAAAAATTGCGTCTATAGGTTCGTAGCCTTTTCAAATTATGACTAACCATAGCCAGAAAGCCACGATTTAGTTAAGGTCTGTTTGTGACTAAAATATTCCATGTTTTACCACGAATTTATCGTGGCGAAAAAGCTACGAAATAGAGATGAACTATTCGTGAGTAGTTTAGCCACGTTTTGTTATGATCACAAAATTGATATGTTTTCTTTCGTGCGTATGTTGATATGAATTGTCATGATGTATTTCGTGACTTTACATAGATTTTTTCTTTTAAAAAGTAAATACATAAAAGAAATCAAAAATATATATTAATAATTGTTTTTTTTAAAACAGAAAATAGAACCAAAATACAATAAAATTAGATATTATATTATACATGCATGCATTGTTAAAAATACTAAATACGAAATACGTAATACAAAAGAAGAGTGTTTTTAGATCATGGCACAACAACAACAAACTGTCTACCTATCCAAATCAGATTGCTGTGTTGTGGTTTGATGTGGAGTAGGAGGAGCTTGACGTGAAGCTTGAGGCTGACCATGAGTTTCAGGTACATGCATTTTTATTGGTGCAGTTGTAGCAGGAGAAGGAGGCTGAGGCTGGAGAGCTTTCAAAATCATATTGAGAGAGCTCCTTGTTTCAGCCATCTCGTGCTTGAAATCTGCCTTGAAGGCACTGAGATCAGCCTTCACGTCTGCAGAGGTAGTCTTCCACGCCATTCAAGCACATCTCCAGAACGAGGCTTCTCTTGAATGAGACACGGTCAGGCTGATAAGGGATGGGGTCTTTGTACTGAACACTTCCAAGACCACAAATGGTACCTTTCCTTGTCTGAGCACGTTGTAAAACAGAATAAGTGATTAGGAGTAATTAAGAACGATCCCTAACAAGATCTAAGACAAACAATCAGATGCATACAATTCATCCTTTAATAGTTCACTTCATCAATATGAAGCATTCTATCCTATTCAATCAATCCTATCATCCTATCAAAGTTCGCTTTCGTCACCAGCAACTTATCTACCAAACAGCGCAAGTATGAAAAAGTAAAAGTAAAGAAATTAGAGGTTACCTTGATGTACTCTTGGTTGAGGAAACCCCAATGAGAATTTGATGTAACTTTGGTTGAGGCAGTTTGACTGTTGAATTGTGGAGATCCGTTTTGTGTTAATAGCTCGACAACAGCTTGCTCCACTTCTAGAAACAAAGCCTCTACACACTCGTCGATGAAAGTACCATCTTTGCGGGTGTGTGTCTTCCTCACAAGGTTTGTGTAAGAAATTGGTTCATCCAAGCCCTCCTTGGTCATCTGCAAGAAAGGTAAGACATACAGTTACTCTTGAGAATCAGAAACATGAAATGAAAAAAAAAATGTCAGAACAGAGAATATAATTTGTACCACGTCATACTCAATCTTGGTGAATGTCCTAGGTCCTGCACTGTGCTTATGCATCTTCTTACCTGTCGGAGCAGAAACCTTGGATCCAGCAGCTGAGTGATTATTCACATGTGCTTCCGGTGTTGACGAATTCTCTAAGAGATAAGTCCAGTCATTTTCACTGATGTATTTGGGTTGTTTACCCTTTCTCTTTTTAGTGCTGATGGGGCCACAGATGGTTACTTGTGTATGCAGCTTCCACTTAGCATATATTTCATTATCGAACTCATCATCACAGTAGTAGTTTTGCTACAACATAAGAGAAAACATTAGTAAGAACATAAATTACATATAATAATTAGGAAAGCTATAATAAATGCTTGGAAAGAACACTTACAATGAAGGATTACCACCATTTTTTCTTCTTCTCATCTGGAACGTGCTTCCAGCTATGCCATGGCCTCCATTAATTTCTCTGTCATGTTGTTCTCATAAAGGCATGGACGTCTTGATCAATACCAAACCTTACAAAAAATAAAATATCATGCAGTAGCGCATAAGAAAAGGTATGTCTTTAACTAACCACAATGCTCTATTCAGTTTTTTGGGTGGAAATGTTTCTACACTCTAGAGGGAGCACGAAGCAGAGCATCTTCGGTCTTCCCGACATAGTTAGGAGCCCCAGAGACAGAACTTGAAGCTCTGATAGCACCAGAAGGCATTGATGGAGTAGCAGCACGAGGCAATGATTGACTAGAGGAGACACGGGGATTTGATATACCATAGCCATGATTCACTGCTGGAGCAGACAGCGTCGGGTTGCTGTTGTGATGTCTCCAATCTTGGGTTTCTGCAAAAGAACAAGTAAGATTGTGTTAAAAGAAACATGTAAACAAACATAAGCAAGTAAGAAAAACATAAAACAAATAAGAATAATTGAAACAAGATAACAATCATAAGTCAGAATAACCTGAAACAAACAAGCAGTCAATCCAAATGATCCAAAAACAAGTAAGAACAAGACAAAGACATTAACAAGCGAAACCCTAACATTTAAAACCGTAACAATCGAAACCCTAACAATCAAAACCCAAAAGGTACAAAATAGAAACCCTAAACAAACATGCAATCAAACAAAACCCGAGACAAACTCAAATATAACCCCAATTGAACCCGAGACAAACTCGAATCTAACCCCAATCAAACCCGAAACAAAATCCTAACTTACCAGGGAGAGTGAGACCGGAGGGACAAACCATAGACGGTGAAAGATATATGTAGAAACATAGACGGAGACGGATGGACGGACACAAAAAGACGGGAGAGAGAGACGAGAGAGAGGAGACAAGAGAGAAATAAAAAAAATTTAAGTGTTTGGGTTTCTCGAAATGGGTAGGGCATTTGGTTAAAGAAAAATAATTTGGTTTTTGGGTGAGAAATTTTAGGTTTTGGGTTAAAGTGGGGAATTTTATGTTTTGGTGGGAATCTAATTTTGGGTTATGGTGGGAACTTAGTTTTGATTTCAGGGTATAGTTGGGGTTTAAAGTTTTATAAATTTTAATGATAGAGTTTGGTATATAAATAGGGTTTAGGTTTTATATATAAGTTACATGAGTAATTTTTATATATTGATACAATTAGATTTGTGAAAGAATTATAAATTATTTTTGTAATTATAGATTTATATACATTTTTTATGGTTTAGGGTCCATATGCAATATCAACTTAACAACTATATTACAAATTTATTTAAGACATAACAACTCATAGCTATATTACAAATTTATTTAAAATATAAAAACTCATAAGTATTTTTTTTTAAAAACATAACAACTTACATTTTTACTAGGAATCAAAATCAGAATTGGTACACGATGCTTCCAATTCATCTTCGGAGACATATTTATCATTGGGCAGAGCCACATGTGAAAAATCATAGTCTGAATCATCTGCCATAACATGTGTTTTGACCCGTATCATTTCAGTTGGTGTAACAAATTGGTTGTGTGTATCGTCTTGTAATGTTGCAAGAGCAACTTCAGATGTTTCTCAAAAACTTTTTGGGACAACTTTTGTACAAGCTCACCAACTATTTGCTGATATCCGATGAACCCGTGGATAAGGAATGAAGCATACTTAATCACAATTACCAAATAATATAATTAGATCATATTTATAGTATTGACCACACAGTGACACATCAACGATCCTTGTTTATGTATTCGCATTCCTAGACCTACAATTGTATCAAACCACCTACACTTGAAAAACATGACCTTTAGTCCAATAAAAACAAATATTCAACCATCATTATCTCCTCGATTAATCCATAGTAGTCAGTGTCGGTGGTTCCACGAACGGTAACGCCATAATATTGGGTTCTTTTATCTTGGACATGGTTATGTGTCTAAAAGTAATATCCTCGCAAAAATTAAATTGATCAATATTTATAATTGCGTTGGGGTCCTTATACGAAATCCAGCATCCACATGGAAACTCATAATGGTTGCTAGCTTCTTGAATTTGTACAGTAGGTGTAAATGATAAATAACATTCCAATATGTTTGATATATATAACTACTAAAGTTCTTATACTATGAATAAGCTTACATAGATTTTTACACATTCTAAAAATGTTGATCTTTTGTTATTTGCAAATCATTACTAGTAATATTTTTTTTTTTTCCGTCATGAACGCCTTAAACATCCTATGAAGTTGTACAAAAAAATAAAATTGCAAAGTAACATTGTTACTAGTGTGAGATATATAAAAACTATAAGTGATACCTTTCATATGGCTCAAATACTTTACAATTGAGCATCATAAACGTTTGTAGGACAATATGGTCAACATCATTCATCTATCTTTCTTAGCATTTTCTACTAATTCGATCTTCGTGGTAAACCAAGTTTGGCACATATGGATGGAAGTATATAAATTGAATTTCTTCTAGCAGTGAAGCTTCGGCTGCAACTTTTGGATTCCCAAAGTAATTTGCAGAAGCTGTAGAAATCTCTTCATTAACACACTGTGCGATTATGGAACCTACTATATGTGCTTTTTCATAACTTTCTTTTTTAGATGGTACATGTATCTTTTGAAAGGATACATTCATATATACTACATTGAACCACATAAAGCAGTTTCGTCTGGGAGATGCACTACCAGATGTTCCATAACATCAAAGAATAAAAATGGAAAAATCTTCTCAAATTACAAAGTTTCACCGCAATGTTTCTTTTTAAATTTTGGCAACATCTTTGTTTCTCAATATCTTTGCTGACATAACCTGAAAGAATAGTGATATTTCTACATAAATAAGAGGAATTTAGCTGATAGTAGAACATAAAAAAGTATTTACACTTATTTATGATATAATATTAACTATTATTTACCTGAAATTGCGATATGAACATTTTTGAGAAGTAATTCCTTAAATGCAAATGGGAGAAGTCGTTGCATAATGACCTGATAGTCATGACTTTTTAGCTTGAAGCCTTCAAATTCGCCTCATTAATACATTTACTAAACTTTGAAGCGTAACCATCCAAAAGTTTTATATCATATTTCAACCATCTCTCGTTTTTCTTCTTATCGATAACCAAAATATCAGGATCGGTACTGTTCTATCAGCTTTAATATGCAACTATGGCCTTCTACACACAGTAGGCAGATCTATCCTCGACTTAGTATTATTCTTCGTATTCCCATGAACATTCAACCTGTGTTATTAAGATTATCAAATAAATTTTTCTCAACATGCATGAATTCCACGTTGTAGCGAAGAAGAAGACTTTTCCAATACGGCAAGTCCCCAAAGATAATCTGTTTGACCCAATTGTGATCTTTCTAGTAGCCAGATATATGCCGAGCAGGGTTCTCTTGTTTGTTCCGTCCACAATCGACTATTCTTGATAGAACTTTGATGTTGATTAATATTTGGTAGTGAATTTCCTCTCCCGTCAATCATGGCAGTGGACCTTCAGTTATTGTCTTCCCCGTCCAAACGCTTGGGTTTTTTGCTTGTATGGATGATCCATCGGCAAAAATATTCGATGACAGTCAAACCAACTATGTTTCCTTCCATATTCTAACCAAAATGACTTTGTATCATCTAACAATATGGACAAGCTAAACGAACATGACTCCATGAGTCATCCAACCTGACAATATGCCATAAGCAGAAAAGTTGTTAATTGTCTACATTAATGCGACGCGCATCGTGAATTTTTCCTTCCTCGAGATATCATATGCTTCAACCATGTCACTTCAGAAAGTTTTCAATTCTTTAATTAATGGTGCAAATAGATATCAATGTTCTTCTTAGAATGTCTTGGCCTGGGAACTAGTACCAATAAAAAGAAATATTTTATTATCATATACATACCAGGTGCTAAGTTATACATAGTTATAATTACGGGCTAGATCAAGTGGACTTCACCATTAGTACCAACTGGATTAAATCTATTTGTTGCTAATCCAAGATAAATATTTTGACTTTCTGTAGCAAAATTAGGATATACATTGTTAAAATGTTTCCACGCTGCTTCGTCAGAAGGATGATGAATTTCTCCTTCTGGAGATCATGTTATGTGTGCCATCGTATTTCTGTCGCAATCGCCTCAAGTTGGTAAAAAAGGCTTCAAACGCTCCATAATGGACATGTAAAACAATCTCTGATTGAGACGTCTCTTTCCTTTTCCATGCTTCTGGTGGTATTTTATCTTTCCCAAAAATCGACAAACCAACAAATCTTGATCTTCCTTCCAAAAGAGCATGCAATTATTTTCACAAACATCAATTTTATCAACATAAAGACCAAGCGCCCGCGTCAACTTCTTAGTGTCATAATATGACGTTGGAGCTTTATTTATTTGTGGTAAAACATCTTTCAAGGTTTTTGATATCTCATCAACACATGACTCAACCAAATTATGATCGGTTTTCACTTTCATTAAGCGTGAAGCCAAATATAATTGAGAAATACTTTCACACACATCTATCATAAAGAGGTTGATTGGCGGTTTCAAAAGCTTGAAACACTCTTTCTTCATATTTGCCTTAATTTATTGCTTCTGTCTCATCCACCATTATATGTGTTGACTCGGTATCTTCTCTCGTATTGATATTGATGTTCTTGTGGTATGTGTCTTCTTCTGCATACCATGTTGATTCTCCCGTAAATTGAACTCATGTCAATGCTCTGTATCAAAATAACTTTCTCCATGGTTTGACCATACATAGTAGTTATTTTTGAAATCGGCTTGGTAAAGATATCATTACTGTCTTCATATAACGGTGCTTTCAATTTTGACATCTTACACAAAAACATAACTTGGTATGCCTCTCTAAGTAAATTTTTTTATTACAAGCAAAAGAAATAAAAACATTAACTCATTCTATAAACACTCTTAACACACAATTATTGATAGATACAATGTGCTGATCCATCCACACTCTTGATTGAAAATAATATGATATTATATTTTCAATTCTTTCATTCATTCTTTTCACTTCACATATTCTTTAAATTTATGATGTCAAATGCATACAATTCTGATCAATTATATAGATAAAATATAGTCACGATTTAGTCATAATTTATCATGAAAATAGCCAAGTAATATGTCCCAATTTGCTACGAATATAACCACAAAATATTTTACAGACACTTTCGTGTCTATCTTTTGAATCTGTCTCCCTACTTGTTGTCCTTGTACTAACTGATGGGATATCTCACTCAATGAAAAATCACGAAAAAGCCATAATTTTTTTTACCGTGTCTTTTCTTTTTTAAATATTGCCGCCATACGTTGACTGGTTCAACGTATTAGTGTTCATTAGTCATGAAATACACACGAAATATAAATGTATATATAATTTAATATTATTAAATTATAAATATTTAGAGCCATGAAAATAACATAGCATTTTCGTGATAACCTTGCCACGATTTGCCATGTTTATTTTTGTGACAGCTTTGTTACGAATTATTATTGGGCAATTCTCTTAAATAGTTTTTTTTTTTAAGTTTCTGTCACAAAATAGCCCTAAAATAATAAAATGACCAAAATAATATTTTTTTTTTTGAAATTTTCAATTTTTTTATTTATTTTTTGAAATTTGAAACCCTATCCCCAAACCCACCCCTTAACTTTAAATCCTAGTCTAAATTAGTTAACCCTAAGGGTATAAATGCTTATAAATAAAAAAATTTAACTTCTAAAATAAACTATTTTGGTCATTTTTTTTTAAGAACTATTTTTGTGAAGAACAAACTAAAAGAGGTTATCTAAAGGAATTTCTCAATTATTTTCATGATAGCTTTGTTATGAAGTATTCGTATTTAAAATGTGGCAAATTTTATTCACGTTTTTCGTATCAATTTGTGGCTTTTTAACCAAGATTTGAACACAAAAAATCAAATTTTGTGTTTCGTGGTTTTCTCTGACTGATTCGTGACTTTTTCTCTGTAACCACGAAATATTCGTGGCTATGGCATAGATTTCTACTAGTAATAGGTGGTAACTATACTTGACATTTTTACTAAAAATAATTGATAAATGGACTGAACTCTTGTTTGATAGGTTTTGAGGAGTGAGCGAAACTCATCTCCAGCATCAGCTAATAATTTACATGTGGACAATGAGTCAATGATATACCGTTTGGGACACCATGATTTTTGTTTCGACATGATTTGGTAGGTTGTTATAATATTATTCCAGACATAATTATTAGTTGTTCGAATATATAAAAAGCAGACATGGTTGTTTAGAGATGTAATATCAAATGTCAATTTCCATCAATTTTCTTAAGAAATTTACGTAGACAATAGTAGGGTGGGCAAAAAACCTGAACCAAACCGATCCACCTGAACTCAAACCAATCTAAACTAAATATTTTAGCAACTCGAATGGTTTAGCAACTCGAATGGTTTGGTTTGGTTTTAAACTGAACTAAACCGAAAAATTGAAGTATTTTATTATATTAATTAAATATACTAATAATACTAAGATTTTATATATTTAATTATTTAACATGTACATTTTACTTCTAAAGAAATAGACTAAACACTACTAAATAAAATAAAAGAATGTGAATCTCATACATTAAAATCAAAATCAAAAAAATTATCTATGACATTTATATTAGGTTTCAAGATGATAACATAAAACAAACGTATTACATTTTATGTATTTTTATTGTGATGTTCGGATTCACGTTTAAATATGAAGAAAATAATGATTTACTGTCAAATGATAATTTTTATGTTTTTATAAATTATATTTTTATAACTGGAATATGATAAAACTAAAAAATTAACTCAAATGAATTGAACAAACACAAATAAAACTAAATTAAACCGAACCAAACACAAATCAAACCAAACTAAACCGAACCAAACCGAACACAAACACAAACCAAACCAAACTAATATGGGTCTACTTTCGTTTTACTTTTTTAGACCCAAATAAACCAAACCAAACCAAACCAAACCAAACCCTTAATTAAACCGAAATGCTGTGCCACACACAACATATTTTGCTGTACTGAACTAACTTTTTATTTTGTATATATTGGGCTGTCATTTTCAGGAATCTAATTTGCAAATCTTAAACTCTACTCCACCAAAACCAAATCGTGTCTACTTGGTTATTTAATTAGAAATTTCAATAGTAAATGTCAATGTCCATCAGCATTCTTAAAAGTTCGTTAATTTCGACGTAGACAATTAATATCTCATACCATATTTATTAAACATTTTTCCTTTGTTTTGATCTGTCATTTTCATGAATCTATATTACAAATGCTTAAACTCTACTCCACCACAACCAACCAAACGGGTCTTGTCTTCATAACCTAATTTGCTTAACAACCTTATCGCCTCACTAACAACTCCATCACCCAAAACTTAAACACCTTTAGCTATGCCTATAAGATCTTGTTAATCTTCCATCACGTAAGCAACCCAAACTATTCGCCCTAAATACATTCTTTCTATCAAGAAACATTTTTAAGAATTTTGTCAATAATTTTAAGATTTCCAAAAGTTGGCCGAAATGAATGTCCATTTTCTCAGTCTCATTCTTACAGTCATTTTAGTGATTTCATCCAACACCGAAGCACTTAGCCCTCACTACTACGATCATTCATGTCCACAAGCCGACCAAATAGTCACCAATGCAGTCAAGGAAGCCATGTCAAATGACAAAACTGTCCCTGCTGCGCTCTTGAGGATGCATTTCCACGATTGCTTTGTTAGGGTAGCTACTACTTGCACACCACATTCTAGTAATCTTTCAATCATATATATATATATAGTAAAGAAGTAACGCTGTGGGAAAATATTTTTGTTGATTAAAGGGATGTGATGCGTCAGTGCTGTTAGACTCGAAGGGAAAGAACAAAGCAGAGAAAGATGGACCTCCTAACATCTCACTCCATGCGTTTTATGTGATTGACAATGCAAAGAAGGCATTAGAAGAGCAATGTCCTGGTGTCGTCTCGTGTGCCGATATCGTTTCACTAGCTGCAAGGGATGCTGTCGCTCTCGTTAGTCTCTTACCATCTCATCTAATAAAATACTATTTGACAATTCTAATAATCAACATAATTTAGTTGTGTGGTTGTTATGATAGTCAGGAGGGCCTACATGGGAAGTGCCGAAAGGGAGAAAAGATGGAAGAGTATCAAAGGCAATAGAAACAAGACAACTACCAGCTCCTACTTTCAACATCTCTCAGCTGCAACAAAGCTTTGGCCAAAGAGGCCTTTCTATGCACGATCTTGTTGTTCTCTCTGGTATTATACATTTTCTCGTATACTTTAAATATACAGCGCAAGGATGTCGCTTCTCCACCTAAATGGCTCAGCAATGTCACCCAACAGAGTGCCTCGATTTTGATGTCCTTCACTTTCCAATAATAAACTTGCAAAACTTCATTATAATATGTATGTTAAAAATGCCAAAAACTAGAACATACATTATGAATAGAAAAATTAAAAAAGGGTGTTTTGGCGGTCATCGTAACAACTTAGGCTTTAGGTGGATACTGATCAGTGTGATGTGATATTTATATCTAAGTACAAATACATTAATAATATTTTTCTCAATATATTATTTGTTTATGATACAAGGGTATTAATATGGAATGTTTTATGATAATGCAGGAGGACACACACTTGGATTCGCCCACTGCTCATCGTTCCAGAATAGGATTAACAACTTCAGCACACAAAAACAGGTCGACCCAACTCTAAACCCATCATTTGCGGCCAGCTTAAAAGGAATTTGCCCAGCCCATAACAAAGCTAAGAACGCTGGAGCGACTATGGACAAAAGCACAACATCATTCGACAATATATATTACAAGATGCTTATGCAAGGCAAATCGCTATTCTCATCAGACCAAGCACTTCTCACAACACCTTCTACTAAGAAACTTGTGGTCAAGTACGCAAGTTCCATGGAAGAGTACAAGAGGGCTTTTGTGAAATCCATGATCAAGATGAGTAGTATCAGTGGGAATGGTAACGAGGTCAGGCTTAATTGCAGGAGGGTCCGTTAGAGTCTCAGTCTCTGCATCACACCAACTTCACCATTTCATGTCTTTGTTTTATTATCTTAACATTGGTTCCTTGTAGGCCTTTCTAATGATTAAGGCCTCGATCATGTATCAAACTTATCATTCTCTTCTATGTGGTTGTACGGCAGTTATTTACAAGTAATATATAAAAATAAATGTTTTCTCTTCCCCCCCCCCTCTCCCAAATAAATGCAGATTATTTACAAATAATACTAGGTGAGTCTCCCGTGCATGAATATAAAATTTACAAATAATTAAACTATAATTATTGAATGTTTCGTTTTCACTTGTTGATCAGTTTTAGATCATTTTATAATCTATATATATGAAAAATAAATATAATATTATGTTTAAATAAAATTATGTTTTTCAATTAAATCATAATTTATTTTTATTTATAATTATATTCAGTTCACTTCATCCTATTAGTTCGTAAATATATTTTATAATAATATTTGTTATTTAATACATATTTTTGGAAGTAGGAAAAATAAAAATTAAGTGTTAACTTAACTAGAGTTGCACTAACCAATATAATCAGTGATATTCTAAGAAGTCATACACATATTTTCATAATAATTTATTAATTAATGTTTTGCTCTCATTGGTTTATAAAATTAAAATGGTTTATAATTTTTATTTATAAAAATTGAATGGATTTTTTAATTGTAACTTAGCTTGACATTTTAGTCTTTTAGCTATAAGAATTCAAACCAATATGATTATTTAGTTTAAAACATATTTAAGGGCACCAATTTAAATAAATTGAACTAACTTTTTTTCTTGGCTTTAATTATGCCAAAATGTGAATAATATTCTATCTGTAGTTTGGTTATTCATCTTACACTTGTAAGTATTTTATAAATTTTATATATTTTTATATGTTGTCTAGCTTTACAAAAACATATAGATATTTCAAATTTTTTAATGTTTAGAAAAACTAAAAAAAAAATATTTTTTTTTGTCATCGACATAAACAGGCTCATATAGATTATGTGAATCAGTCTGGAAGCTATGCATCTATATAGACGACGGACGGCGATTGTTTCTTGATATTGCATGCAAAATTGTCAGCCCTTGTGTTATGTGCCCGAGAGATATGAATGAGCTATAAGCTTTGAAAACTTTCTTTCGGGATCTTGATGTCTTCCAAATAACTTGCAAAGGTTGGCCATTCTTCTGGTTCCGAAATCATCTTCACCAACTGAGAATAAATCGTTGTAAAAGTAATATTAAACTTACGTAGATTCTTCATACATTCTATTACCCAAATGATCGCCTCTATTTCCGAATCGAGTGATGATTAACTGACCCTAGTATTCCTCGCCTCCATTAATCCGTCAAAACCTTCCAGTTTATTTTAACATCCATGTCTCGAGAAGCTATCCTGATCTTTCCATCAAACATCTGTAAAACATCTACTCGGGATGGCCGGTAAAGTTGCCTCCTCCACTGATCTATGCTGATTTGTCCTCTGTGTAAGTGAAGCATGAGCCTCAGTCAAAAGACTTGATTCCATTTTTTCAATTTGAAAGTATCCCTGGGATCAACATCCAAGTTGCTAAAAACTTTATTGTTTCGACCTTTTCATATGTACCATAAAATCCATGTAAAAAGGTGATCATCCATTTGTGGAAATATTCTCCAAAACAGTTGGTCCATATTTTCAAAAAGTGACTGAGATAGGAAAATATTTAGATTTGATGGAATCCGTGAGAGTATCCAAACTTGAACCGCCAGTGGACATTCAAAAACACATGATTTATGGATTCCTTTGGTGCTACACATCTGCTGAAGAGTATGTCACCTTGAATTCCTCTTGATCTTAAATTTTTCTTAACTGATATACATCATGATTTCATTTTCCATAAGAAATGCTTCATTTTAGGTGGGTAACGTACTTTCCAGCAATATGCCTTGAGGAAAGAGACTGTGGGTCTGTACTCTGGCAGCATCCTTTCTTTGTCAGGATAAACTCGTTCCACTTGATAACCAAATTTAACCATATATTTCTTATCTTTAGTAAATTCCCATCCCTCTTTATCAATCATCTGAATCCAGCTCAATGGGTATACTTACGATAATCTTCACATGTGAGTTCCATGTTCTTGAATTTGTGTTGATGAGAGAATCCACTGTATGATAAATGTAAAGAGTGTGTTGATTTATGTTTTATGGTCTCCGATAATTTGTTGAGAGCCAATGATCATTCCATACTGAAATAGATGATCCTGATCCCACCCTTTCGATCAGCCTTTTTCTAACCAGAGATCTAACATAGATAATACTACGCCAGCAATAACACGGTGAGTACGATCTAATCAATTTCCAGGGTGATGCATTCCTGAAATACCGTCCTTTGAAAACTCAGGAAAATAATGTATTCGGTTTCTCTATCAGTCTCCAAAATTGTTTTCCAAGCATAGCCGTGTTGAAATCTGTAATGTCCTTACAACCCATCCATCATTCATCCTTGTGAGTATAATTTTTCCATTGATTTTCAGTGCATTTCTTTTGTACTACCTTCTGAACTCCACCAAAATTGTGCCACTACACTCGTCAGCTTCTTCTTTACCGTTTTTGGAATGCGAAAACAAGACATTACATAATTTGGTAGAACCTTAATCACTGACTTTATAAGCATTTGCTTTCCTCCCTTGGTAAAAAACTTATAGGTCCATACATTCACTCTGTTATTTAAGCGATCCTGGATAAATCCAAAAACTTGTGTTTTTGATCCCACCAAACTTTCAGATATTCCCAAATATGATCTCTTTTCACCTAGATTATGTATCCCTAAAGTATCCCAAAGTTCTTGCCTCATGGTTTCCTCAATCTTATGTCCAAATTGAATCAAATACTTTTGAAAAAAATTTTGTTGACCCGACACTGCCTCATAATCCTTTAAAATTCAAAGAAGCGTCTGGAATTCCTTTTTTTGTGCTTTACAAGAAAAGAGACTATCATTTGCGAAAAGCAAATGAGAAATTGATGGACAAGCCCGTGCAACTTTCATACCCATCAATTATTTCTCTCTCTCGGCCTTTTCAATATTTGTGATCAAAGCCTCCGTACACATAATGAATAAATAAGGGGACAATGGGTCACCCTGTCTCAAGCCCCTTTGTGAAATTATGTGACCCCTTGGTTGACCATTCAATAAAACTCTATACTATTCATTTGCGCCGGAAACCCCTTCATCATTTGCCCTGAACTGGTGAAAGGAATATGAGGACTTTTCCCTCGGTGGAGTAGGGATTTAAGCACAATTGTGATTCCGCTTTCATGTCTTGGATTGAGCTTTCTCACTCCGAGAAACGTCTCTTCCTTATCACGATAAGACAAAAGACCAGAACACAGTAAGAGGAGAGTCTGCTATCGTAAAAATTGTACCAAAGATATACATTCCATCATCAGATCGACCCATTGAGGGTCAAAACCCATCTTATCAAGCAACTCATGAATAAAAGACCACTCCACCCTGTCATATGCTTTATTCATATTCATCTTAATGGTCATAAACTGGTTATGGCATGATTTATTAGACCGGAACTCATGAAACATCTCCTGGGCTATAAGAATGTTGTCAGAGATAATCTTCCAAGCACAAAGACCGATTATGTTTCTGAAATAAGTGTAGGAAGACAAGTCTTCAATATTTGGCATAGCACTTTGGATATAATCTTATATCCTACATTACAAAGACTTATAGATCTGACCTCTGTCATCCATGTAGGTTTCTCTGTTTTAGGAATGAGGCAAATGTTTGTAACGTTAAACCTTGAATTCAGCTTCCGAGAGGTCAAGAAGTTGTTGACCAAATCCAGCAGGTCCCTTTTTATGATAGGCCAAGAGTGTTGAAAAAATAGTTACCAGTCCGTCCGGCCTAGGGGCTTTCTCCAAATGCATCATAAACATGGCTTACCTTACTTCCTCCTCCATCGCGATTCTAATTAGCCTCTGATTCATTTGATGTGTGATACTTGGAGTGATCTCATCCAAAAAGACTTTCAAATTCTGAGGGAGAAGTGGTGCTAAATGATTATCAAAATAATCTATCACGAAACAACGTTAGGGAATGATAAATTTTGTATTGAGGTCCTCTGTTGTATTCCACATAGTTCAGCTTTTTTGTTGCCAATATTCCTCTTTATCTTTATAAGCTTCCTGGATACTTCCATAATTTCCTCCATAATTACTAAATTAATAAAAACTAAAATAGAAATTTTGATAAAGGTAATTACATTATGTTTAATTCATTAAGTTGTCAACGTAATTGATCATCATGCAAATTAATGTGAATGCGACACGTAAAAAAGAGACTTCTAAAATAATTTTATGAAAATATTGATAATAACATCAACATAAAATTTAATTCTAAAATTCTCCCACTAGTCTTTAAATCTCTCTCATTTCCTCTTAATCCTTTTGAATCTGAAGACAAACTTACTTAATTTCTAAATATTTTGTCTCATATCTTTCTCACATTATTATCTTCATGGTTTCCATCTTTTCCTCTCAAAAATGTATTAGATCTATAGAATTAAATGTCTATTATGTGTTTATATTCAAATAAATGCATAGATTCAAACTCTATGTATTTTTCTACTATTTTAGCTTATAAATTCTATTTTTGATATTTTTTTCAGATTTGGAACTATTATCACGTTTTATAAATGCACAATTTTTTTTTTAATATGAAAATTATTTGATGCATTGGACTAAAAAAGAGATCTACTTAAAAGTTAAGTTTAGTAGACTTGAGATAAAGTCTACTAAACCTGGAATTTTAAGTAGATTTCATAAAAGGTCAACTATTTTTTTTTTAATATATCTTTCTAATAATTTATTCTTATTTACTTATATTTTTTGCATGACTTTCATTTCTCCCCCCCCCCCTTCCCCCGGTAACAAGTATTAGATTTAGATCCTTAAATTTGAAAATTGTATTTTGTGCTTATACTAAAATAAAGTTATAGATTTTAACTCTATATTTATGCTTTGGTATTATTTTATCTTTAAGAAACTATTTTTGATGTTTTCATATTTGAAGATGTTTTTCTTGTTATTTACATATTTTTGTATCTCATATCCTTTTAATAATTTTAATCAATTATTAACATTATTTTATCTTCTTTTACAGATCTTATTAGCAAAAATCATTAGCAAATTTCATTTGAGTCAACAAAATTATGAATAATCAAATAAACCCTAGAAGAATCTCACAATATTTCATTGTAATAAATTATCATCACAAATATATGTTTGTAAATTGATGTTTTGATGCATAATTTTTAGACATAGTAATCATTTTAGTTGTATTTGGCTTGTATGTTATTATTAATTTTTTAAGGAATCAAATTTTATTACGAGATAGTCTAATCAACAAAAAAATGAATCCACCATGATTATAATACATAATTATATCAAACTCACTCATATGCAAAAATGATAACGAACACACATGTTCTAAGTTTGTTATGTTGCTCAGAATAAAAAAAAACAATTGTTGCTGATCAAAATCTGGTGTGTCCGTATCTCTTAGAGTTTGACGATGCTCATCGATAAGATCGTTGGTAGGACGAGATCCACCTGACATATCTAGACTCGGACTAGAATGTTCGCGACTTCCTTCCCTTTGCAAGAATTCTTGCGAACTAGGACAATGATCTCTTTCCAACCTAGACAAAGACGATTATATAGTGAATCAAGGATCATAATGATCGTAGTTAGAGAGAGAAAGTAGAGAGAAATGAAATATAAAAGTTTTTGGTCTAACGCGAAAAGTGAACGAACAATGACTCATTCATCTTTTTATAGAGAAAGGGCGTGATTATCGAGAAAACATCATCATTAGACATGAATAATCAAAATAATAATTAATCAAAAATCCTAATGAGACGCCATGTCTCACCTTTCGATGGAATGATGCTTCTTTTTCCTGAATAAACTGGTCTTCATTTCCAATTGGACCACCATTTACGTCGTAAGACACTTGCTACCAAGATCTTGCCGAACATCTCTCGCCGAGCTCAATATTCACTGAACTCGTGCTTAGAAATTTATCACGAACACCTTTGTTCGCTCGTAATGAACAAAAAAAATTACTGTTGTATAAAAATTACACCCTCAACAAAATGCATCAAAAACAGAGTTCAACCCAATTTAAATAAGTAAATTAGTACCAACTCGACCTCAAACAACTCGGTCCACTACAATTCGGCTAACAAAATTGAATCAGTTCGAGTTGAATATTAGGAGAGACAAGTATAAACTGAGAAGAAACTAGAACTAGAGTTTATCATCTTGGATTCTTTATTCTTGCCGAACACATTGTATTGTTCTATTGCTCAGAACTCTCTTGTAACTTGTTACCTTTATTGATCAATAAAACGTATTTCAATTAATTAACCATCGTATTCACGTATTGTAGCACTCACCAAACACTGATTAAATAGTTACTCTTTTTTTTTTGGTCAAACATAGTTACTTTCTTAAATCAAGTTTTTCTGTTGTTTTTGGCTCTAATTTCCTTTTTTTTTAATTAATAAAATAAAGGGAAAAATGTTTTTTTTAGGCCAAAAAATAGGTACATTGTCCCATTAGGCTAATTTCTATTTTGCACCATTTTTGTCTATAATGCCCTTTAATATTTTTGAAAATAAATCAAATAAATATTTTTACAAACTAAATAAAATTCTAAAAATAGTAAATACTGATGAAATATCAATATAAACCTGGTGATATTTTTTTTTCAGTTCTAAAAATGTTAAATTCATAATTTCAAATTTTGTTCTACCAAAAGTAGAATTCGTATTCCGATTAGTAGAAACTGCAATCTACATTTTTCATTGAATCTACTAATTTAGAATATGGTTTCTACGAAAATAATGATAATCTAAATTTTTTTGGAATGCACATTCCACGCTTTACATGTCATTCTAAAATATGTAGAAATCAGAATCTACACATTACTATAAATCTAAAACATGTAGAAATTGGAATCTACACATTACTTTAAATCTAAAACCCGTAGAAGTTGAGTTCTAACATATTTATTGTATTCTACATATTCTATAGATAAGATTTATCTGTTCCGAAAATATGGGAAGAAAATATTTGGGAATATTTCGATTTTCATATCTTAAATACTCGATATTTTCAACAAAAAAACGTCTTAAGCCCTTCCTCACACCATCTTTTTTTGTGTGTTATTAATTTTTTTCTATATATATATATATATTATTTTTTTGTCAATATATATATATATATATATATATTTTTTTTTAGTTATTTCTAAAAAAATAAAATAATATATAGTATAATTATTTACAATTGTAATTTCGATTTTATACTTGAATTGTTAGTTTAAATAAAAACTTATTTAGATTATATAATTTAATTATATATATTATAATTATTTACTAATTGTATTTAAATTTTAAAATTGAATTTTAATTTTTTAATTTTTTGTTTTTAAATTATTTAGATTATATAATTATATTATAATTGTTTACTAATTGTAATTTTGATTTTATAATTAATTGTTGTTTTTATTATTACTTAGGTTACATAAATAATTAATATACATATTATTAATTATTTAGTAATTATAATTTCGAATTTTAATTAAAATTTAAGGGTATTATTGCCATTTTAAAAATAATTAGCCTAATAAGACAATTAG
Source organism: Sinapis alba (assembly GCA_012274485.2). NCBI lineage: Eukaryota > Viridiplantae > Streptophyta > Magnoliopsida > Brassicales > Brassicaceae > Sinapis > Sinapis alba. The sequence goes on along the minus strand of MU106272.1, from coordinate 28,702 downwards.
TGTTTTGTTTAACCTAAAGGGACAATGTACCTATTTTTTTTGCTTAAAAAAGCAATTTATCCCTAAAAAAAACTACTACAAATCTACAGACCGGGTCGCCTTGATGATCCACCCGTTAGGTATCCAGTGACCAGATAGGTGATCCGGTATACCTTTAAATTACTTTCTGTTCAGCGAGTCGCCGCCGTAGTCTAGAGTCGAAAGCGTGGTCTCTCTCTTCCCCGCGCGTCGACGTTGTTCCACCGTCTAATCACCTAACCCTTCGCCGGCTTTTCTTCGTGTGAAGCTACAAAATGTTTTTTATTTTTGTGAAAAGATTGATTGTGGAATGTTGTTTATTGGTTTTGTTTCAGCTCTCTTAATGCTGCTCCGGAGAGTTTAGGATTTCATCTTTCCACTTTTGCCAATGCAAAGCTTGTGACTTTGCACTTATACACAATCCATGGCTGCTAATGGTCAACGCCGCTCTCGCCAGGACGAGGAAATCCCTTCAAACCCCAACAAGAAGAAGATAAAGGCAAACAAGAACCCGGAAAAGAATCTCCTCTTCAATCTCAACTCATGCTCCAAGTCAAAGGATCTCTCAGCTGCATTAGCGCTTTATGATGCAGCCGTCACTTCCAACGAAGTCCGACTAAACCAGCAACATTTTCAGACCCTTCTTTACCTATGCTCGGCTTTCATCAGTGACCCGTCTCTTCAAACCGTTGCTATTGAACGTGGCTACCAGATTTTTGACCGTATGGTTAGTTCCGGGTTAAGTCTTAATGAGGCAACCGTCACTTCAGTGGCTCGTCTGGCTTCTGCTAAGGGTGATGGTGATTATGCTTTCAAGATTGTCAATGACTTTGCTTCTGTTGGGGGTACATCGATTCCTCGTCTGAGGACCTATGCGCCAGCTTTGCTCTGTTTCTGCGAGAGACTTGAGGCTGAAAAGGGTTATGAGGTGGAAGAGCACATGGATGCTGCATGTATTGCACTGGAGGAGGCTGAGATCTCGGCTTTGTTGAAGGTAAGCGCTGCCACGAGCCGAGAAAACAAGGTTTACAGATATTTACATAAACTTAGGGAATATGTTGGATGCGTTTCTGAAGAAACATCGAAAGTTATAGAGGAATGGTTCTGTGGAGAGAAAGCTGGTGAGGCTAGTGGTAATGGGATTGGTTCTCATGTTGGGATGCTTAGAGAAGCTGTTTTGAGGAATGGAGGTGGGTGGCATGGGCATGGATGGGTTGGGGAAGGTAAATGGATTGTGAAGAAAGGTAATGTTAGCTCAACCGGAAAATGTTTGAGCTGCAGTGAGCAGCTGGCTTGTGTTGATACCAATGAGGTGGAAACACAGAAGTTTGTGGATTCTTTGGTGGCTTTGGCTATGGAGAGGAAGGCAAAGATGAACTCTTCCGAGACAAAGGTGGACTTCAGCGAGTTTCAGGTTAGAGAAAGAATTAATGATTCTCTTAGATTGCTTCTAATGAGTCTAGGACATAAAAGTTTATGTTTTGCTTAGTTAATTTTGATAAGCAATAAAGGAAAGTACAGTGCAAAAGAGAGTTCAGTATTTCTTCTAATAGCTTTTAGGACAGATTGTCTTCACTCAGGAATACATTGTCCGAGTTCTATATTCAGAAATTAATCGAAAAAATGGAAGTAGAAACGGAAGAAGAAAAGGCTCTTATTAGCTTCTGTTTTTTAAGATTTCATTATATTTAATGTATGTATCTCTTATTGTCCATGGTTGTATTCTACTACGTTTGGTGCTTGAAGTGGAGTTTTGTTGAAAATGTAAAGAATATTGAGTGTTTAAATGTTGATCTTTGTCTGAACTTTACACGAATCTTTGTCAGGACTGGCTTGAGAAACATGGAGATTACGAAGCTATAGTAGATGGAGCAAATATTGGTCTCTATCAACAAAATTTTGCAGACGGCGGTTTCAGTCTGTCACAGGTTCTCATCTATCTTAACTTGTCTTTCTTCCTTCAAAATTTTGAATACATTCTTCCAAGACTAACAAACGTACTTGTGCGCGATCGAGCAGCTTGAAGCTGTGGTAAACGAACTGTACCATAAGAGTGGTGATAACAAATGGCCCCTGATTCTCTTGCACAAGAAACGGGTCAGGACGCTTTTAGAGAACCCAACTCACAGGAATCTGGTTGATGAATGGATTAACAACGGTGTCCTGTATGCGACTCCACCTGGTTTCAACGATGATTGGTATGAACTTAGCTTCTCTTAAAATCCCATTACCAAACAGTGTCTCTGGTTACACTCATCGTTTGGGCATTTTCCTCTATTTTAGGTATTGGCTCTATGCTGCTGCTAAACTCAAGTGTTTGCTTGTGACAAATGATGAGATGAGAGATCACATTTTTGAACTCTTAGGGAACAGGTTTTTCCAAAAGTGGAAAGAAAGGCATCAGGTAAAATCTATAAACCCTTATAAAGGTTGGCCTGAGCACTTACTCGTAAAGAAACAAAAAAATCTTGAGAATGTAAAATTATCTTATGGTTTTGGTGGTAGGTTCGGTATACATTTACGAAGGGTAATCTGAAGCTTGAAATGCCGCCTCCTTTTTCTGTTGTCATTCAGGTTCACCATCTTAATCTTATTCATGTTTTTTTTTTGTCTCCGGTTTTAAGAAATGTAGTTTTCTGAATAAAAATCTTGATTACATATCAGGAATCAGAGAAAGGGTCATGGCATGTTCCTGTTGCAAGCCAAAACAATGAGGAGTCTTCAAGAACTTGGATGTGTATTAGCAGAAGAAGTGTTTTAGATTCACTTAAGATTAATGGAAAGCTGGAAACTTCTGAAAATGGGGACAGTTCTTAGTATCTGCAACGACAGCTTATTGAGTTCATGTGATGCTGCAGGTAACGATGAAAATTGATATTGTGGAATCTGGCAATGGAGAGCCATTGTTAGCAGTCTCTTGCTAATTGAAGATCCATTGTTCTTTGTTGCGACTGTTATTTTATTTTATTTTTCCGGGAAAAATATTGCATACAAAAAACATTGTTTTTGTCAGAGAGGATTGAAATTTTTTTCCCACAAGAAAAAAAATATATATACATTTTGTTGTTTCAAAATCGGGAGAATTTTAAGTTTACTCCCATGTGCTACAATTCATGTTGCCTTCATTAAATAGTCTTTTTTCACAAATATCTTATTCATTAAAAAAATAAAAGATTATTTTGTATTTGTTTTATGGATATATAAATAAAAAATAATTATTTAAACAAAAACAAAAAAATAAAAATAAAAAAAATAATTTTATAATGTTTGGATTATACATTTTCAATTACAAATTTATATATAAATTTTTCTTTCTGATATTTGTTTTTTTCCAAAAAATGTTCAAATTTTCTTTTGAAATTCAAACAATTCTTTTTAAAATTCAAAAAATTCTTTGAAAATTTTAATTTTAATTTACATTTTTTTTGTCATCAAGATACAGACTATTATGAAAAAGAAAAAATCTTAACCCTAAGATTATAAGTTTCTATTTACCTCTTTAAAAGTAAAGGTAAATATGATTAAAGTAAACATGAAAAGTGGTATCAAAAATGTGGTAGTTTAAATAAATTCTATTGAAATTCCACCAAGTGTCTATATCTAGTTTTTCGGGTTTGACTTCATATGCCTCATTCATATTTCACAATCCTTTTAAAAGATTGTAGTATTAGATTTTGTTGTTGTTAAATGTATTTTATTTAAATTCAAAATATATTTTTGGTCAAATAGACATTTAAATATAAAACTATAAGTAATTAACCTTTATTGGTAAATAAATAAATTTTAAAGTAACTAAAATAAAATTAGAAAGTAGTCGACAAACTAAAAACTTTGCTTTTTAATATGTGTGACCAAACTAAAACATTTTTTTTCAAATATAGAGAGAGTATACATTAAATTGGGCCCAATTAACAATATTTTAGGTTTAGATATATTTTCAGTTCTTTGTAAGATTTATTTTTGAATTTAAAATTATTTCAAGTTAAAATATATATACAGATTAAAATAGATATAAAATTTAGATACAATAGAAACTCTACAAATTAATACTCAAAAAATTAATAAACACGATAAGTTGATAAACTACCCCGGTCCCATATTGAACTTGTGTAAAATATGAAATAATTCAATATGATAATAAGGTAATAAAATTTAGGTATAGTATAAATTCTATAAATTAATACTCGATAAATTAATAAACATGATAAGTTAATAAATTTCTCGAGTCCCAATTTGGACTTGTGTAAAATATGACATAATTCAATAAGATAATAGGATAATAAACCTTAGGTAAATATATGGTCCCATTAAAATTATAAATTAATAATTATCATATATGTAAATTTTCTATAAATATATATATATTTTTTTTATTTATCTTTCTTCAAAATTAATTTCATCTATAATTTTATTTATAATTTTATCGAACTACATACAAAAGTGAATTTGTATTCTATGATATGTAACAATCTTACATAAAATACAGAAATAATCTAATAAAACAGTTGAAATTTTCTTTATAAACTTTAATCAAAATATAATATCATACATGAAATATTTCTTTCAGTTTCTACACTGAAAATATTTTTTAAAAAAAATATAAATCTAAAAAAAAAATTCTTTTTAAATTAATAACTCAATAAATTAATAAATTCTCGAAATCCTAACATTATTAATTTATAGAGCTTTTATTTTATTTTCGTTATTTATTTAAATTTTCAATGAGTACTAATTTAAATCTTTAAATATATATTAGAATTGAGTTTTTTTATATCAGAACACCATTCCATTATTTTAAACAAAAGTGGTTTAGAAAGAGAGATCATAATAGAACAACTGACATAAAAAAAAGTTTTCTATAAAAAGATCTTACATTTCTATCTAAAGAATCTAAAATTGCATTTTTCCTTTAAGAAATGTAAGATATATTGAATGCTTGGAATTGTCAAAGAAGAGTCTATCTCCTTCAACTCTATTGAGAAGTTTAGCCATGTTTGAGGTTCTGACATCATAATAACCAAATCTTTGCAATTTGTTCCGAAATTCTGACAAGTTGAATGTTGTAGCATACTTTCTATCACCCAAATCAATGTTTCTGTTCCTGTGTAAAAAGCGAATTCTCGTCGTTTTAGATTTCTTGTTCCCATTAACTGGATTTGGCCAGAATCCCATCCACAGACATTGAACTGCAAGTTGAAGTTCCATAACCCATTCACCAAACATATGTTCGTCAAGCATATGGCTTCTGAATCTGTATTCGCTAGTGTTTGTGTTGCTTTAGGAGTTCTCGCATTTGCTGAGAACCAAGCTTGGCACTCGGCTTATTTGTGTCAGATCAATTTTAAGGGATCCCTGTCAACAATTCTGAATAATTTACTGTTCTGAACTTTCCAGAGATACCAAATTATCCAAGGATATGAGTCTTTATCCATTTATGGATCTTCAATATCGGTCTTTGCCAAAAGAGATATCCATATTAGCATAGACACTTGAAATCGGGAAAATATTCGAATTGGACGGTATAGCTGATAAGCTCCATGATTGCAAACCTGATGACGCTCAAAAATGGCATGAGTGACTCACGATGTTCCCTATATAGTGAACAATAATATCACATCACAAAAGATGATATGTCAAATTTCCTTTAACCACTATATGGCCAGTTACCATCTGCCATATAAGATGGCACATCTTCTTAGGGATTTTTATTTTCCAAGCAAATGCTTGGAGTTTACTGATATTAGGCTCTGAATAGACCACATATATTTCATTTTTAGGATATTCCTTGCAATCCTATATCCAGACTTTACTGTATAATGACCATTCTTTGTGAAGCTCCAACAATATGTATCGCGATGTGTTGTTCGGCTTATGACCGAACTGAGAATTATTATTATACCTCCTGAAAAAATAAAAATTTCAAGCATCTTCACATTCCATTCCTTTGAATCGCTTTTGATAAAATTACAAAGCATCATTACTTGATGGACAACATTGACATTAGAGCGTGCTGATCTCGCTGGTGTTGTAAGTATCCAAGGTTTCTCCCACATTTTGACCTCATACAGATATTCTAAGAATTCATACACATATTTTCATAATAATTTATTAATTAATGTTTTGCTTTCATTGGTTTATAAAATTAAAATGGTTTATAATTTTTATTTATAAAAATTGAATGGATTTTTTAATTGTAACTTAGGTTGGCATTTTTGTATTTTAGTTATAAGAATTCAAACCAATATGATTATTTAGTTTAAAACATATTTAAGGGCACCAATTTAACTAAACTGAACTAACTGTTTTTCTTGGCTCTAATTATGCCAAAATGTGAATAATATTCTATCTGTAGTTTGGTTATTCATCTTACATTTGAAAGTATTTTATAAAATTTTATATATTTTTATATGTTGTCTAGCTTTACAAAAACATATAGATATTTTCAATTTTCTTAATTTATAGAAAAATTAAAAAAATTAATAATTTTTTTATCATTGACATAAACATGTTCATATAGATTATGTGAATCGATCTGGAAGCTCTGCATCTATATAGACGACGAACAGCGGTTGTTTCTTGATAGTGCATGCAAAATTGTCAGCTCTTGTGTTATGCGCCCGAGAAATATGAATGAGCTATAAGCTTTGAAAACTTTCTTTCGGGATCTTGATGTCTTCCAAATAACTTGCACATGTTGGCCATTCTTCTGGTTTCGAAACCATTTTCACCAACTGAGAATAAATTGCTGCAAAAGTAATATTAAACTGACATAGATTCCTCATACATTCTGTTACCCAAATGATCGCCTCTATTTTCGAATGGATTGATGATTGACTGACCCTAGTATTCCTCGCCTCCATTAATCCATCAAAACCTTCCAGTTTATTATACCATCCTTGTTCCGAGAAGCTATCCTGATCTTTCCATCAAACATCTGTAAAACAACATTTACCCGGGATGGCCGGTAAAGTTGCCTCCTCCACTGATCTATGCTGATTTGTCCTTTGTGTAAGTGAAGCATGAGCCTCAGTCAAAATACTTGATTCCATTTTTGTCAATTTGAGAGTATCCCTGGTATCAACATCCAAGTTGCTAAAAACTTTATTGTTTCAATCTTTTCATATGTACCATAAAATCCATGCAAAAAGGTGATCATCCATTTGTGGAAATATTCTCCAAAACAGTTGGTCCATGTTTGCAAAAAGTGACTGAGATAGGAAAATATTTAGATTTGATGGGATCCGTTAGAGTATCAAAACTTGAACCACCAGTGGACATTCAAAAACACATGATTTATGGATTCCTCCGGTGCTACACATCTACTGTAGAGTATGTCACCTTGAATTCCTCCTGATCTTAAATTTTTTCTTAACTGATATACATCATGATTTCATTTTCCATAAGAAATGCTTCATTTTAGGTGGGTAACGTACTTTCCAGCAATATGCCTTGAGGGAAGAGACTGTGGGTCTGTACTCTGGCAGCATCCTTTCTTTGTCAGGATAAACTCGTTCCACTTGATAACCAAATTTAACCATATATTTCTCATTATTAGTAAATTGACATCCCTCTTTATCAATCATCCGAATCTGTCTCAATGGGCACACTTACGATAATCTTCACCTGTGAGTTTCATGTTCTTGAATTTGTGTTGATGAGAGAATCCACTGTAAGATCAGTGTAAAGAGTGTGTTGATTTATGTTTGATGGTCTCCGGCAATTTTGTTGAGAGCTAATGATCATTCCATACTGAAATAGATGATCCTGATCCCACCCTTTCGATCAGCCTTTTGCTAACCAGAGATCTAACATAGATAATACTATGCCAGCAATAACACGGTGAGTACGATCTAATCAGTTACAGGGGTGATGCATTCTTGAAATACCGTCATTTGAAAACTCGGGAAAATAATGTATTTGGTTTCTCTATCAGTCTCCAAAATTGTTTTCAAAGCATAGCCGTGTTGAAATCTGTAATGTCCTTACAACCCAGCCATCATTCATCCTTGTGAGTATATAATTTTTCCAATGATTTCCAGTGCATTTCTTTTGTAGTACCTCCTGAACTCCACCAAAATTGTGCCACTACACTTGTCAGCTTCTTCTTTACTGTTTCTGGAATGCGAAAACAAGAAATTACATAATTTGGTAGAACCTTAATCACTGACTTTATAAGCACTTACTTTCCTCCCTTAGTAGAAAACTTAAAGGTATAAATCCTGGATAAATCCAAAAACTTGTGTTTTTGATCCCACCAAACTTTCAGGTATTCCCAAATATGATCTAATTTCACCTAGATTATGTAACCCTAAAGTATCCTGAAGTTCTTGCCTCATGGTTTCCTCAATCTTATGTCCAAATTGAATCAAGACTTGAAATTTTATTTGTTGACCCGGCACTGCCTCATAATCCTTTAGAATTCAAAGAACCTTCTGGCATTCCTCTTTTTGTGCTTTACAAGAAAAGAGACTATCATTTGCGAAAAAAGAGACTATCATTTGCTAAAAGCAAATGAGAAATTGATAGACAAGCCCGTCCAACCTTCATACCCTTCAATTGTTTCTCTCTCTCGGCCTTTTTAATATTTGTAATCAAAGCCTCTGTACATATAATGGATAAATAAGGGGACAATGGGTCACCCTGTCTCAAGCCCCTTTGCGGAATTATGTGACCCCTTGGTTGACCATTCAATAAAACTCTATATTGTACCAAAGATATATATTACATCATCAGATCGAGCCATTGAGGGTCAAAACCCATCTTATCAAGCAACTCATGAATAAAAGACCACTCCACCTGTTATTTGGTTTACTCATATTCATCTTAATGGTCATAAACTTGTAAGGCATGATTTATTAGACCGTAACCTATGAAACATTTTATGGGCTATAAGAATGTTGTCAAAGATCAATCTTTCAAGCACAAAGACCGATTGTGTTTCTGAAATAAGTGTGGAAAGACAAGTCTTCAATATTTGGCATAGCACTTTGGATATAATCTTATATCCTACATTACAAAAACTTATAGATCTGACCTCTGTCATCCATGTAGGTTTCTCTGTTTTAGGAATGAGGCAAATGTTTGTAACGTTAAACCTTGAATTCAGCTTCCGAGAGGTCAAGAAGTTGTTGACCAAATCCAGCGATCCCTTTTTATGATAGGCCAAGAGTGTTGAAAAAATAGTTGTCATTCCGTCCGGCCTAGGGGCTTTCTCCAAATGCATCATAAACATGGCTTGCCTTACTTCCTCCTCCATCACGATTCGAATTAGCCTCTGATTCATTTGATGTGTGATACTTGGAGTGATCTCATCCAAAAAGACTTTCAAATTCTGAGGGAGAAGTGGTGCTAAATAGATTATCAAAATAATCTACTGCAACCTTTTCTACTCCTTTTTCCTCTAATATCCAATTTCCAATATCGTTATATAATCCCACAATTCTATTACGAGCACAACGTTGTTTCGTTAGGGAATGATAAAATTTTGTATTGAAATCCCCTGCTGTATTCCACATAGTTTGATTTTTTTGTTCCCAATATTCCTCTTCCTCTTTATAAACTTCCTAGAGTTTCATGGATACTTCCATAATTTCCTCCATAATTACTAAATTAATAAAAATTAAAATAGAAGTTTTGATAATGATAATTACATTATGTTTAATTCATTATGTTCTCAATGTAATTTATCATCATGCAAATTAATGTGAATGCGACACGTAAAAAGTGACTTCTAAAATAATTTTATGAAAATATTTATAATGACAACAACATAAAATTTAATTCTAAAATTCTCCCACTAGTCTTTAAATATCTCTCAATTCATCTTAATCCCTTTGAATCAGAAGACAAATTTACTTAATTTCTAAATATTCTATCTCATATATTTCTCACATTATTATCTTGTTTTTGTAGGTATATTATTCATGGTTTTCATATGGGGAAAATTGCCAAAACCAACCTAAAACTTGAATTCAAATGCAAAAGTGTACCCAAACATCAATCAAATGCAAAAATAACCTAAAAAGGTAGTGAGATGACAAGAAGCCTCTTATGACAAAAAAAACTGTATGCGTTTTTACCTTCATAGCCTATTTAAGTCTTCCGTCTTTTTTAAGTCTTCTACGATTTTGTAAGTCTTCTGAGAAGACTTACATGTAAGTCTTCTCGCTTAGTAAATCTTAAAAATAATTAATAAATTACATAAAAAATATTTTGATGGGGAAAAAATCCAAATCATGTAATAATAAACATTTGTAAATGATATAAAATAAAATCTAGTAAAATTGGATTGTTTTCAATATAGATGAGTGAATTGTATCATCTCATGATATTCTTTGGTCTAGGGTTTGGAAACATATGTTCTAGTATTGTATGTATCTTTAGGGTTAGATTTTGGAAGCCTAACTAATTTTTTGAAAATTCATTTTTTACATATATTTGTTTAGTTTTGTGTATATTAAACAGTTTTGGAGTTGATTTTAAGTTTAGTTTAGTGTTTACTGATATTTAGTTTGTCTTTTTGTTTAGGGTATTGGAAGACTTAAGTCTCTAAAACATATTACGCTAGAAGACTTAAATGTAATTCTTCTCGACATATTAAGGTGTAAGAGACTTCCCCGTAAGTCTTCTCGCTTGTTTTTTGCCAGAAAACTTTCCCGTAAGTCTTCTATGCCGAACCGGTTATGAATTTTACCAATTTACAGTTAACCTAACCGGATGTTTTACCGGACATATAAATACTAAATTTTTACTTTTTTTTACTTAATTCATTATTTGCTGGTAAACCGTAGGATCCTAACCGTTTCTCTCTAAAGGCGATACCGAAGATGATTTCTGCCGTTTCTTATTTTCCGTCGTTTTCACCGCGCTAATCTCTTTCTTTCATCGAATCTCCTTTATCTTTCATGTCGGAATAGTATTTCTGGAGATTAAACTAACCCGCTGCCTTTTTTCAGATCTGAAACCGTTCGTGTTCTGTTATTGTTATCGTTGAGCTCCGTTGCCGGTAAGTTCTTCCTCTTTGGTGTCGAGTCCAGATTTTGACTAAAGGCGAACTTTTACAAAGTTTCGCCGCCGTTAAACCCGAAACGTGATAGTCTGACTTCTTATTTTACTTCGAGTTTTGCAGATCTGCTAACTGCTGCTGTCGTTGCCGACCCTAACTTCACCGCTTTAGCTTCTCCAACTAGAAGACTTATATGGAGGTCTTCAGGACGAACTAATTTGGGTAAAAAATCGATTTCATACCTTTACAACTGAGATAACTTGTGTAGTTTCTCCAATACCACAGAAAACGATCAAGTTGAGCGACCCACTCGTTAATGACCAAGAACCATGAGCTTAAATGGCTCTTTGAACCTTTCAAAATTTTGAATCAAAATCTTGTGTATTTTTGGATGAATAAAGAGAGAAAGTGAAAGAGATAAAGTTTTTTCAGCATTAGAAACGAAAAAGGAAAGTCAAAATCTATTTTTATAAGCATTAAAAGCTTCAAATTGGTTGTTCATGGTGGTTGGTGTATTGAAGTCAATGGCAATACTGTAAATACTTGATGAAGATGAGGCTGATATGGTAATACAATCATTTTTGAGAGAAAAAAAAATATTAAAGTAATGGCATTTTCGTGAATTATCCAAAATTCTAGGGTGAAAAAGAAAAATCAAAATTTCAAATAAATCATGGGTTGATTTTGCAATTGACTTCAACTTTTGAGTCACTTTTACAAAAAAAAAACTTTCATATTTCTCTCTAAAAAATGTATTAGATCTGTAGAATTAAAGGTCTATTTTGTGTTTAAATTCAAATAAATGCATAGATTCAAACTCTATTTTTTTCCTACTATTTTAGCTTATAAATTCTATTTTTGATGTTTTTCAGATTTGGAACTATTGTCACGTTTTATAAATACACAGTTTTTTGTATGAAAATTAGTTGATGCATTGGACTAAAAAAGAGATCTACTTAAAAGTTAAGGTTAGTAGCTTGAGATAAAGTCTACTAAACCTGAAATTTTAAGTAGACTTCATAAGAAGTCTACTAAATTTTGGTTTTAATTTATTTTATATATTTTCTAATAATTTATTCTTATTTACTTATATTTTTTGCATGAATTTAAAATTCTCCCCCCCCAACAAATATTAGATTTAGATCCTTAAATTTGAAATTTGTATTTTGTGCTTATACTAAAATAAAGTTATAGATTTTAACTATATATTTATGCTTTGGTAATATTTTATCTTTAAGAATCTATTTTTGATGTTTTCAGATTTGGAGATTTTTTTCTCGTTTTCTAAATTTACATATTTTTGTATCTCATATCCTTTTAATAATTTTAATCAATTATTAACATTATTTTATCTTCTTTTACAGATCTTGTTAGCAAAAATCATTAGCAAATTTCATTTGAGTCAACAAAATTATGAATAATCAAATAAACCCTAGAAGAATCTCACAAAATTTCATTGTAATAAATTATCATCACAAATATATGTTTGTAAATTGATGTTTTTTGATGCATAATTTTTAGACATAGTAATCATTTTAGTTGTATTTGACTTGTATGTTATTATTAATTTTTTAAGCAATAAAATTGTATTACAACATAGTCTAATCAACAAAAAAATGAATCCACCATGATTATAATAGATAATTATATCAAACTCTCATATGCAAAAATAATAACTAACACACATGTTCAAAGTCTGTCATGTTGCTCAGAATAAAAAGCAATCGTTGTTGATCAAAATATGGTGTGGCCGTATCTCTTAGAGTTTGACGATGCTCATCGATTGGATCGTTGGTAGGACGAGATCCACCTGACATATCTAAACTCAGACTAGAATGTTCGACGACTTCCTTCCCTTTGCAAGAATTCTTGCGAACTAGGACAATGATCTCTTTCCAACCTAGACAAAGACGATTATATAGTGAATCAAGAATCATAATGATCATAGTTAGGAGAGAGAAAGTAGAGAGAAGCGATATACAAAAGTTTTTGGTCGAATGCGAAAAGTGAACGAACAATGACTCACTCATCTTTTTATATAGAAAGAGCATGATTATCGAGAAAACATCATCATTAGGCATAGATAATTATAATTATAATTAATCAAAAATCCTAATGAGACGTCATGTCTCACCTTTCGATTGGAATGATGCTTCCTTTTCCTGAATAAACCGGTCCTCATTTCCAATTAGACCACTGTTTACGTCATAAGACACTTGCTACCGAGATCTTGCCGAACAACATCTCTCGCTGAGCTCAGTTTTCATTGAACTCATGCTTAGAAATTCATTACGAACACCTTCGTTCGCTCGTAATGAACAAAAAAACTTATTGTTGGATAAAGATTACACCTCTCAATAAGGTACATCAAAAACAGAGCTCAACCCAATTTAAATAAGTAAATTAGTACCAACTCGACCTCAAACAAACTCGGTCCACTACAATTCGGCTAACCAAATTGGATCTGTTTGAGTTGAATATTAGGAGAGACAAGTATAAACTAAGAAGAAACTAGAACTAGGATTTATCATCTTGGATTCTTTATTCTTGCCGAACACATTATCTTATTCTATTGCTCATCATATGAACTCTCTTGTAATTTGTTACCTTTATTGATCAATAAAACGTATTTCAAATAATTAACCATCGTATTCACGTATTGTAGCACTCACCAAACACTGATTAAATAGTTACTTTTCTTTTTTTTGAAACACTTTTTTTTTTTGAAACACTAATAGTTACTTTCTTAATTCAAGTTTTTTCTGTTGTTTTTGGCTCTAATTTCCTTTTTTTTTTGTTTTAATTAATAAAAAAAACTACTACTAATCTACAGACCGACCCGCCTTGATGATCCACCCGTTAGGTATCCAGTGACCAGATAGGCGATCCGGTTTACCTTTAAATTACTTTCTGTTCAGCGAGTCGCCGCCGTAGTCTAGAGTCGAAAGCGTGGTCTCTCTCTTCTCCGCGCGTCGACGTTGTTCCACCGTCTAATCACCTAATCCTTCGCCGGCTTTTCTTCGTGTGAATCGTGTAGTATAAACAAGGTAAAGTCTATGTTCTGTCTTATTCTATTGCTCATCATATGAACTCTCTTGTAATTTGTTACCTTTATTGATCAATAAAACGTATTTCAAATAATTAACCATCGTATTCACGTATTGTAGCACTCATCAAACACTGATTAAATAGTTACTTTCTTAATTCAAGTTTTTCTGTTGTTTTTGGCTCTAATTTTCTATTTCTTTTTTTTGTTTTAATTAATTAAAGAAAACTACTACTAATCTACAGACCGACCCGCCTTGATGATCCACCCGTTAGGTATCCAGTGACCAGATAGGCGATCCGGTTTACCTTTAAATTACTTTCTGTTCAGCGAGTCGCCGCCGTAGTCTAGAGTCGAAAGCGTGGTCTCTCTCTTCTCCGCGCGTCGACGTTGTTCCACCGTCTAATCACCTAATCCTTCGCCGGCTTTTCTTCGTGTGAATCGTGTAGTATAAACAAGGTAAAGTCTATGTTCTGTCTTATTCTATTGCTCATCATATGAACTCTCTTGTAATTTGTTACCTTTATTGATCAATAAAACGTATTTCAAAT
>MU106272.1:0-12553 GCA_012274485.2 Sinapis alba | reverse complement strand
TCGAGCAGCTTGAAGCTGTGGTAAACGAACTGTACCATAAGAGTGGTGATAACAAATGGCCCCTGATTCTCTTGCACAAGAAACGGGTCAGGACGCTTTTAGAGAACCCAACTCACAGGAATCTGGTTGATGAATGGATTAACAACGGTGTCCTGTATGCGACTCCACCTGGTTTCAACGATGATTGGTATGAACTTAGCTTCTCTTAAAATCCCATTACCAAACAGTGTCTCTGGTTACACTCATCGTTTGGGCATTTTCCTTCTATTTTAGGTATTGGCTCTATGCTGCTGCTAAACTCAAGTGTTTGCTTGTGACAAATGATGAGATGAGAGATCACATTTTTGAACTCTTAGGCAACAGTTTTTTCCAAAAGTGGAAAGAAAGGCATCAGGTAAAATCTATAAACCCTTATAAAGGTTAGCCTGAGAAAGGGTCATGGCATGTTCCTGTTGCAAGCCAAAACAATGAGGAGTCTTCAAGAACTTGGATGTGTATTAGCAGAAGAAATGTTTTTAATTCACTTAGGATTAATGGAAAGCTGGAAACTTCTCAAAATGGGGACAGTTCTTAGTATCTGCAACAACAGCTTATTGAGTTCATGTGATGCTGCAGGTAACGATGAGAATTGAGATTGTGGAATCTGGCAATGGAGAGCCATTGTTAGCAGTCTCTTGCTAATTGAAGATCCATTGTTCTTTGTTGCGACTGTTATTTTATTTTATTTTTCCGGGAAAAATATTACATACAAAAAACATTGTTTTTGTCAGAGAGGATTGAAATTTTTTTCCCACAAAAAAGAAAAAATATATACATTTTGTTGTTTCAAAATCGGGAGAATTAAGTTTACTCCCATGTGCTACAATTCATGTTTATTTTCATTAAATTGTCTTTTTTACAAATATCTTATTCATAAAAAAAATAAAAGACTATTTTGTATTCCATCAGTTTCGATTTGTAAGGAAAAAAAAATTGTTTCAAAATAAGTGTCGTTTTAGAGTTTCAATGTAAAATTTATTAATAAGATTCTTCATTTTATTTTTTCTATTGGTTGAAATTTAGTTAGTTGTATATGTAATTGTGTTTTTATTTTGAAATAAACAAAATCATATGTTTTCTTTTCTTAATATGTGTGCATAAACCTAGAACGACAAGTAAAATGAAACGGAGGGAGAATTTGTTTTATGGATATCTAAATAAAAACAATTATTTAAACAAAAAAAAATATTTGTGAAATTTTTAAATTCAAAATTTTATATAAATTTTTTCTTTCTGATATTCTTTTCTGATATTTGTTTTTTCAAAACAAATTTCAAATTTTCTCTTTGAAATTCTTTTTTTTAATAAATTCAAATAATTTTGAAAATTTTAATTTTTAATTTCATAATTTTTTTTCGTAATCAAGATAAAGATACAAACTATTTCAAAAAAAAAAATCTTAACCCTAAAGTTGTAAGTTTCTATTTACCTTTTTAAAACCAAGGGTAAATGTGGTAAAAACAAACATGAAAAGTGGTATTAGAAATATGGTAGTTTAAACAAATTCTCTTCAAAATCCACCAAATGTCCAAATCTAGTTTTTCGGGTTTGACTTCGTATGAATCATTCATATTATACTTATGGATCTTCAATATTGGTCTTTGCCAAAAGAGATATCCATATTAGCATAGCTGATAAGCTCTATGATTACAAAGCTGGTGGCACTCAAAAATTACATGCGTGACTCACGATGTTCCCCATATCGTGGACAATAATTATCACAAAAGATGATATGTCAAATATATTTTAACCACTATATGGCCGGTTATCATCTGCCATATAAGATGACACATCTTCTTAGGAGCTTTTATTTTCCAAGCAAATGTTTGGAGCGTACTGATATTATGCTCTGAATAGACCACATATGTTTCATATTTTAGGATATTCCTTTCAACCCAATATCAAGACTTTACTGTATAATAATCATTCTTTGTGAAGCTCCAACAATATGTATCGCGATGTGTTGTTTGGCTTATGACCGAACTGAGAATTATTATTATACCCTCTGGAACAATAAAAATCTCAAGCATCTTCACATTTCATTCTTTCAAATCGCTTTTGATAAAATCACTAAGCATCATTACTTGATGGACAACATTTACATTAGGGCATGCTGGGTTAAATACTCTTTCACTATGTCCAAAAATTTCACTATCAAAAAGGAATTTATTAACCATACGGGTTAAATACTCTTTCACTATGTCCAAAAATTTCTAATCAAATAGAGATATCATTCCATCTAGGCATGGTACATTTTCAGGATGCATTGCAAATAAATCAAGCTTAACTTTCCACTATGTAACAAGGTATGTTAGATCATCATTAATCAATTTTTTGATTGTCATCGACACATTGGCTAGAGCTTCATCAATTGCCTCAGGATTAGACGATTCAAAAAACTTTATGGAATAATTGGTAGCAATGGCTACCTGACCCTCCTCATCCTCAACCATACTGCATAATGCATCAAAAAGGTGAGTCATTCGGTTCTTGGCTCTTCTTTGCTTCGTCAATGCATAAAAAAACTTAAAAGTTCATATCACCCTCTCACAGCCAAAGTACCCTACTCTTATGTTTCCAAAACATTAGCCTTGAAAACTTCAGATAATTCTTTCAATGCTTATGCGACCTCTGTTAGGGTAAAATTTTACAAGTTATTTTTGTTCATTTCTACGGAATGATAGGAAGAAGGATACAACTCATTGTAGTGAATACTGCATGGTCTTCCTGCTCCAGTTGATGGTTCCTTCTTCTAAAGGTGTCTTCTGGGCGCTGAGGCGTGTCACCATGGAATGTGTTTGAATTTGTAGATGCATCCTTCAATGGAGATTGCCTACGTTCCCTTCAGTGGGGGATCAAGACATTCATAGTTCATATAATTAACGACACATACTCTAGATGGGCACGTAGCCTCGCTGACACGCGGTCTTGTGATCATGTGGCTCTGTAGTTGATAGGAGTTATATGGTTTAGAAGGCACATGGCTGGGCCAAAAGGCACATGGCCTGACCATATGGTAGCTAATCGATATGCTTTGGTGAGCATGGTGTATTAATGCCTATGGGCAAAAGATCGTGTCTTGAGCTGGTGAGTAGACTGTTGATGTGCTGCAATGAAAATATACCTTGGTCTGGTTGGAAGTGATCACGTAGATATGCATGTCATAGGTGTGTCGATGAAGATGGTCTTCTAGGTAAATTCATGCCTTAGCGGCTGTTGAATTGATGTTTTCTGTAGATGGACGAATTAACATCTATTCGGTAAGGTTATGAACTTTATATTTATAGTAGAAGTCATGCCTCATGCTCACAAATTGGCATATTTATGGACTAAAGACTCGTATACACAAGTGTATACTATAGGGTGTCAACGTGTGTTGATCGGATCTCGAAATGATGAATGTAAAACCAGGAGAGAGGCCAAGTTTCTCTAGGAGTTCTTTTATGCCTGTGAAAATTGACCAAGTCGATCGGATCTTTGGCCAATTATGTACTTCGACTGTTGACATGCGGATGTCAGCCTCATAAAGCTGAGATTGATACATGAAGTGTCCACTCTGATTGAAGAGTTTCGGGTAGACACCATTGTTTGAAATATATTGTACTTCCTCCTCGACGACTTTAGAGCTAATGCTGACATTGGGAACTCCCTGATCGTCTACTGCATCTTGACCTTCCCCTTCTGCTCTAAATGTCTCTTTGACATATAACGAACTGACTGGAGTTGATTGAAATCTAACCCAGCAGTGTAACCCAAGGCATCTGATATACTATGAATTTTACTACTTTTTATGCCATAGTATTTAGAGTCTTTTCATGCAATTCATTATGTTTGTCTCTATGTTTTGTTTGATTATGTTTGAGCAGACACCTTGTTAGACTTAGGGTTTACAATGATTATGATGAATTATAGATTATATAACTGCTATGGTGATTATCTAGAATCCTTCACATAATTGATCTTATTGCTTGTATTCATTCTAGAGTGGCTAACTAGAATTCTGATCCTAAGTAATTGACAACTGTGAGAGTGAGCTCATACCTGACAGTTATTCTGCTGAGCTAGGCTGTTAGACACGAGCTATAGCTAGCTAGTTTAATTGAATTAGTGAACATATCGATCTGAATGATAAAGCTTGTTTGGAAGACGTGTCGATTGACACTCCATAAATGTATCGATTGATACTCATTATGTATTGAATATTAAAGTATTAATATAGATTCAAGCATGTAGACTCACAGTGAGAGTTGGAGATCTTATAATTGCATTCGAGTTCTAGGATTGATCATCACATATACTTAGCACATATATTATAATTTGGATTACTTAAACCTGAAGTCTAGCTTCTTTCTTATTTGTTCATCAACCATATCTATCTTGTTTACTGTTCTGATAATTATTTATTGTTTTAACATTATTTTTCTAGCTTAATTTTACATTTAATATGATCTATTGTGTGCTTCATGTGGATTTGATCCCTAAGTACTACAACTGATCTCTTATTTGAGAGAGTTGGCTCTAGGGTTAATTTGAGAACATCTCGATGAATTCACAATGGATCGTTAACCGGACTCGAACAACCAGAATCATTTGGATCTGGGGTCGGGGAAGTAATTTTTTTCTCTCCCTTTCTCGAGTATCTTCGGATCAAAGCCATTTCCTTAGGAAGAACAGCTGAAGAACACGATGCAGGTCGGAGAATTTTAGTTAATCTACAGTGATATACCAAATAATAAATATAAAATGCGACTAAAAAAGGCAAAGAGTTTGAGAGATAAATACCTCTAGTCGCGAAAAGAAGTGAGGAAATGAGAATGTGATCTTCTATTTATAGAGGTATGGCACAACAAACGAAGAGTCATCATCATTAGGTCTACTAACCTAAAACGGCGGAACACTTCCCGCTCTTTCAGTAGCAATGATTCCACCTTTCAGAGTAAACCGGGATCCGGTTTAGGAATAAAAACAGTATGATTAATGAACCAATATTTTAGACGGTTCATGGTAAACTGAATCAGATATCTTGGATGCACCGAGATAGAAACCCGACATCATTTGAAGGACAAGTGCTGAGTTCTTTACTTTAGAACATACTCATAAAAATTCATTGAAAACGACTTCATCTTTCTCACAATAAACTAGGGGAGAATTATTGTTGGAGATAGATTACATCATTCGATGAAGATCCATCAAATTACTGAACTCAGCACTGTTGGTTAAAGTCGGTCAACAAATGTGTTGACTTGGAGTAAATAAGGAAAAAAATCGAAAAGAACCAATTACAAAGATAAGACATTCATAATCACATAGGAGTCACACATAACTAGGATTTACACAACTTTATTGTTCTTATAGAGTTCATCAAAGTCTTTATGATTTCATAGTTTTTTTCATTGTAATCGACTTTGATTATTTAATAAAGTCCTTTAAATAACTCACAATCGAATTTGTGAATTCGTACTTTACATGCTGAATTGAGATTTAACAAAACCTCAAGGATGATTTTTTCATAATGCCAATGGAGTATTAGAAAATGCTAGTCATTACGAACACCCTAGAACGAGTTTAAATGGTACACAACTTTATTTATTATCTTTCATCTTGATTTTCCCGCGGAATTATTTGCTGATTTCGATAGTTTCATCTGCTGCAAACCTTCTTTGTCGATTGCTGATGTTGATTATTGGTCATATCAAAACCGTTTTGAACAGAATCTGTGTCCGAGAAACAAAGACCAGTTGTTTGAGGAAAGCATGTGTCTTGAAATAGCCAGAACATAACACGTTACTTGTCTGATAAATGTTGACTTAAGCTTGAAGCTATCTAGTTTATCCTAATGAACTTAGGATTAGTGTGTGTTTTCCTAATGAGTTTAGGAAATAAGAATAAATATATATAGAGATATCATGAGATGATATGTGTTAAGAGTTTTGAGATATAGCTTAAGGTTTGAGAGAGTTTTCCTTAAGTGTGATTAATAAGAAGAGTTTCTTATTTGAGTTTATAAAACCTGCGTTTGAGTTCATAACATCAATCAAGTCTAAAACAATATTTGGTATCAGAGCTGACAAGAGAGCATGAGTGATATAGTACCTGCATCCGGAAGAGTGAAGGAAGGAGGAGGATCTTCATCGCTTCAGTCTCCTATGCTTAGCTCAACTAATTATACTGTTTGGGCGATGAGGATGAAGATCAATCTTAAAGTACATGAGGTTTGGGAAGCCATTGAAACAGAAACTACAAACGCGAGGAAGAATGACTTAGCATTAGCGTTGTTGTTTCAATCAATACCAGAGAGTCTCATACTTCAAGTAGGAGAGATGGAAAAAGCGAAACAAGCGTGGGAGGCTATCCGGACACGTCATGTAGGGGCAGAACGGGTCAAGGAAGCTAGACTTCAGACTCTTATGACAGAGTTTGATCGGTTAAGGATGAAGGAGACAGAGAGCATCGATGAATTTGGAGGAAAATTATCAGAATTGGGATCAAAATCAGCTGCTCTAGGAGTAGCAATTGAAGAAACAAAAATCGTTAAGAAGTTTTTGTCAAGTCTTCCTAGAAGAAAATATATACACATTGTGGCGGCCTTAGAACAAGTACTTGATCTTAATACCACAAGTTTTGAGGATATCTTAGGTCGACTAAAAGCATATGAGGAACGTATAGCTGAAGAACAAGAAGTTGAAGAAGATCAAAGTAAATTATTATATGCAGAAGGACAGGGAAATCAGTCTGGTCGTTTTCAGCAAGATCAAACGACCCGATATGAACAAGCAAATCGTGACTACAGATA
Source organism: Sinapis alba (assembly GCA_012274485.2). Classification (NCBI taxonomy): domain Eukaryota; kingdom Viridiplantae; phylum Streptophyta; class Magnoliopsida; order Brassicales; family Brassicaceae; genus Sinapis; species Sinapis alba. The sequence goes on along the minus strand of MU106272.1, from coordinate 5,721 downwards.
TGACTCATACAGGGGAAGAGGCAGAGGAGGCCATTACTATCCCAGAGGGAGAGGGCGTGGTAGATACAATAATAACAGAGACGCATACGATGGAAGAGATGCGTCACGGATTAACTGTTTTCGATGTGATAAGATAGGCCACTTTGCAGCTCATTGTCCGGACCGCTTACTTAAACTACAAGAAGCTCATGAGAATGATAATACGGAAACACAGGAGGCTGATGAGCTCATGATGCATGAAGTTGTCTATCTAAATGAGAAGAATATATTGCCCGAGAAGTATGAGACAAATACAGTTGGTGAAAATATCTGGTATCTTGATAATGGCGCGAGTAATCACCCGACGGGGGATCGAAGATATTTTTCCAAGCTAGATAGTACAATCACCGGCAAAGNGGATGAAGGAGACAGAGAGCATCGATGAATTTGGAGGAAAATTATCAGAATTGGGATCAAAATCAGCTGCTCTAGGAGTAGCAATTGAAGAAACAAAAATCGTTAAGAAGTTTTTGTCAAGTCTTCCTAGAAGAAAATATATACACATTGTGGCGGCCTTAGAACAAGTACTTGATCTTAATACCACAAGTTTTGAGGATATCTTAGGTCGACTAAAAGCATATGAGGAACGTATAGCTGAAGAACAAGAAGTTGAAGAAGATCAAAGTAAATTATTATATGCAGAAGGACAGGGAAATCAGTCTGGTCGTTTTCAGCAAGATCAAACGACCCGATATGAACAAGCAAATCGTGACTACAGATATGACTCATACAGGGGAAGAGGCAGAGGAGGCCATTACTATCCCAGAGGGAGAGGGCGTGGTAGATACAATAATAACAGAGACGCATACGATGGAAGAGATGCGTCACGGATTAACTGTTTTCGATGTGATAAGATAGGCCACTTTGCAGCTCATTATCCGGACCGCTTACTTAAACTACAAGAAGCTCATGAGAATGATAATACGGAAACACAGGAGGCTGATGAGCTCATGATGCATGAAGTTGTCTATCTAAATGAGAAGAATATATTGCCCGAGAAGTATGAGACAAATACAGTTGGTGAAAATATCTGGTATCTTGATAATGGCGCGAGTAATCACCCGACGGGGGATCGAAGATATTTTTCCAAGCTAGATAGTACAATCACCGGCAAAGTACGTTTCGGTGATGATTCTCGTATAGACATAAAAGGAAAAGGTATAATCTCTTTTGTTGATATGAATGGTGACTCAAAGAAGATGACTGATGTCTATTTCATACCGGATTTAAAGAGCAATATTATAAGCTTGGGACAAGCCACAGAAGCTGGTTGTGACATACGAATGAGAGGAGAACATTTGACAATGCATGATCAACAAGGGAAATTATTAGTCACAGCCAAAAGATCAAAGAATAGATTATATAAAGTACAAATGGGAATTCAAAGACAACCATGTCTCTATCTGACCACGGAGAAGGAATCAAGCACATGGCATGCGCGTTTGGGCCATGTAAACCATGAGACATTGTGATCTATGATACAAAAGGAACTAGTTGTTGGCGTGCCAAGTATGGAGATTGAGAAACATGTATGCGGCTCTTGTTTACTCGGCAAGCAAGCTCGACGAATGTTCCCTAAAGCCACTTCGTATCGAGCTGAAAAGGTGTTAGAGTTACTTCATGGAGACCTTTGCGGACCTATAACACCAAATACTCCAAGTGGAAATAGATATATCTTCGTCCTTATCGATGATTATACAAGGTATATGTGGACAATTCTTCTAAGAGAAAAGAGTCAAGCGTTTGAAAAGTTTAAAAGGCTGAAAGACCTTATTGAGAAGGAAACAGGAGAGAAAATACGAACCTTCAGAACAGATAGAGGAGGAGATTTTGTGTCTCGCGAGTTTAAGGAGTACTGCGAGACAATGAGTATAAAGCGGCATCTCACTGCACCCTACACACCTCAGCAGAATGGGGTCGTAGAAAGAAGAAATAGAACAATGATGGAGATGACGAGAAGTGTTATGAAACACATGTGTATGCCAAATTGGTTGTGGGGGGAGCTATAAGACATACAACATATCTTCTGAACCGAGTAGCTACAAGATCGTTGAAGGATAAAACCCCATACGAGCTCTTCCGAGCTCAACGACCAAACATCAGTCATATACGAGTGTTTGGCTGTATTGGATATGCAAAGATAGAAGGTACACAACTGAGGAAACTTGATGATAGGTCACGGATGTTAGTACACTTAGGAACCGAGCCTGGATCAAAGGCATATCGTCTCTATGATCCTCGTACTCGGAGGATAGTTGTGAGTCGGGACGTCGTCTTTGATGAAGATAAAAGCTGGGACTGGACAAAGGACAGCACGAACACTCACAACAATGGAGGCTTCACTGTTGAGATTAGCAGATTCGGAAATCACGGTATCGAAGATACTCTTACAGAGCCTGTAAGTACTGAAAACAGAGAAGAAGAAGCAACTGGAGATGAGTTTGCTGGAGACCAAGATAATGTCGATGAAGAAGAAACACAGTCGCAATATCAAGCTCTACGAAGATCAGAAAGGAGAACAACAAAACCAAAATATTTAGAGGATTATGTACTACTGATAGAAGAATTAGGAGAATAGCTCCTGTTGTGTCTTAACAACGAACCAAGAAACTTCCGAGAAGCAAGAGAACTAAAAGAATGGGTAAAAGCGTGTGAAGAAGAAATTCATTCAATTATCAAAAACGAAACATGGGTCTTGGTAGACTTACCTCGCGGAGCAACTTCAATTGGTTTGAAGTGGGTATTCAAAATCAAAAGAAATGCAGATGGAAGCATAAACAAGTACAAAGCTAGACTAGTTGCTAAGGGATATGTGCAACAATATGGAGTTGATTTTGAGGAAGTCTTTGCTCCAGTTGCTCGGATAGAAACCATACGGCTACTGATAAATCTAGCTGCAACTAATGGGTGGGAAATACATCACTTGGATGTGAAAACAGCATTTCTTCATGGTGAGTTAAAAAAAACTGTGTACGTATCGCAGCCAGAAGGTTTCGAGATAAGCGGACAAGAGAATAGAGTTTACAAACTCAACAAAGCTTTGTATGGATTGAGACAGGCACCAAGGGCATGGAACAACAAAATGAATCAAATTCTTGTTGAGCTTCAATTTCGCAAGTGTGCAAAAGAACCCTCCGTATATCGCAAGGAAACAAATCGCAATCTCCTTGTCGTAGCAGTATATGTAGATGATCTCTTCGTGACTGGTACGAGCAACGAACTCATCAATGAGTTTAAAACTGAGATGGCAAACAAGTTTGACATGAGCGACCTTGGAAAGTTAACATATTATCTTGGAATAGAAGTATGTCAAAACAAAGTTGGAATCACTTTAAACCAGAGCCGATATGCAATTAAGATACTTGAAGAAGCAGGGTTGAGTAAGTGCAATCCTATACATACACCGATGGAACTCGGACTGAAGATGTCCAGAGCAGAGGATGAGAGAGAGATCGATGCCACTGCTTATAGAAAACACATCGGCTGCTTGAGGTATTTGCTGCACACGAGACCTGATCTTTCATACTGTGTAGGGGTCTTAAGCCGATACATGCACAGCCCACGGGAGTCACACGGCGTGGCATTGAAGCAATGTCTGAGATACTTGCGAGGAAGTACTAGTTACGGTCTGAGCTTTGAGAGATCAAACACGAGCATACCAAAGCTGGTTGGGTAGAGTGACAGTAGTCACAACTCTGATCCGGATGATGGTAGAAGTACCACCGGTCACATCTTCTATTTAGGTGACAGTCCTATTACTTGGTGCTCACAGAAACAAGAAACTGTTGCGTTATCGTCATGTGAGGCGGAATTCATGGCTGGGATAGAAGCTGCTAGACAAGCATTTGGCTTCAAGACTTACTTAGTGAAGTTACTGGATGGCCGAGAGAGAAAGTTACCATACGACTTGATAATCAGTCAGCTATAGCACTGACAAGGAATCCTGTTTTTCATGGTAGGAGTAAACACATTCATAAGAGATACCATTTTATAAGGGAGTGTGTAGAGAATGGTCAAGTTGAAGTTGAGCATGTTCCCGAAGAAGAACAAAAGGCAGACATCTTGACAAAGGCTTTGGGGAGGATTAAATTCAAGGAAATGAGAGACATGATTGGCATGTCGGATCTAACACAAAATGATTTCAAACTTAGAAGGGAGAATGTTGACTTAAGCTTGAAGCTATCTAGTTTATCCTAATGAACTTAGGATTAGTGTGTGTTTTCCTAATGAGTTTAGGAAATAAGAATAAATATATATAGAGATATCATGAGATGATATGTGTTAAGAGTTTTGAGATATAGCTTAAGGTTTGAGAGAGTTTTCCTTAAGTGTGATTAATAAGAAGAGTTTCTTATTTGAGTTTATAAAACCTGCGTTTGAGTTCATAACATCAATCAAGTCTAAAACAATAATAAATAGTTCATTGGTTGTTTTTCTTCTTTTTCTAAAAACCTTGTGATTTCTGTTATGAATAAATATTTTATCTATGTTTGTTCATCTTCAAAAATATTCACTTTTAGGACTCACATCATTGACTAGCCTAGGACTCACATATAGCATAAGAGTTTGTATTAATGTTTAATATTTGTCTAAATTCAAATTCTAGTCTCTTAGTTATTTCCTAATTCGTTAGGCTTTGTAACATAAACGCAAGAATTGATTCTGTTTGTCCATAATCCATATACTAGAAGGGCATATAATAGTATTCCCCAAAATGCATCCAATATAGACTTCTACAGTAGGTGTTACCAACGTACACAAGAACAATGGAAGAAAAAAAGGTGTGGAGTATATAAATAGGAATCGTAACCGCACAACCAATCACTTGCAAACTGTGAACTTGCAAGTTCCTGAATTAGCCTTGATGAAACGGATGGCGGTCATGAGAACATCGTGCTGCGAATTACCGAGGAGTGCCATATTTGTATGTGTGATGACAGCGATGGAGTTATAAGGAAAGCCAAGAGAGTTGTATGAATTGAGTAATGCAGTTGTTGCCTCCCTTAAGAGAGTCTTGTAAGCTTCTCCATGCCCGTCTAGTGCTTCACGTACTGTCATATCAGTACCATATCTCCGCCCAGCTATTAGTCCGAACGCAACTGCTACCTTCGTGTCTGGACCTATCACCCTCCAGTAGCATCTGTACTCAGGTCTTATCCACAGCCTATATAAGTCACAAATGTCAAAATGTATGGAAGTATGTGAAACAGAGTTAAGCAACAAAAAACGAAGTAGAGAGAAACTCACTGGTGGGAACAAGCTGATGGCTCTACAAATGGAACTGGAGGGATTGGAGGCAAAGGTGGAAGCTTAAACTGAGGAGGAGATGTAGCTGGAGGAGGACTCATGACTGGGGCCTGAGGAGGAGGCAAGACCGGAACTTGAGGTTTTGGAGGCGAAGGTGGAAGCTTAACCTCAGGAGGCGGTGGGGCTTGAGGAGGAGACGTTACTGGAGCTGGTGGTGGTTTAGGACAATAAGACAATGGCTGAACCGGCTGAGTAAGAAGCACATCCGCAGCGAACGTTTCAAATCCAAAAAAGCTAAACATTAGTTTAAGTTTCTGTGCAGGACCTGAAGCAATGCTGCAACTACTTTTTGAGCCTTGTTGTTGAGCTCCATTGTCTGAAACCTGAGCATAACAGTTGCTCAAATCCGGTGTCCCGTCGAACCTCATTACATAT
>MU106271.1:569303-666054 GCA_012274485.2 Sinapis alba | reverse complement strand
CCCGAGAAGCAACACAGACATACATTCACTGTTTGAAGCATATCTTCTAAACCATGATGTTTCTTCGCGTGAAACTGCTTGGATAATGTTCTCAACTTAATTATGAAACTCCTCGAAGAAGAATCAGATCAAACGGAGTTCAGATGTGGGAGTTATGCCATTTACAAATCAGGTGATCTTCAGTTCTCGCGAATTCGGGCTGTGTGGATCGTCCCGTGTGTGTCCTTGTCCTTCCCAGCATGTAACTGCACGACCAGAATGAACCTGGACACATCATGAACCTGGAAAGTCAATGAATCTCGCCAATTCTCCCTCAGTTTCCGAACTTTGACTAGTCTTGGTCAAATTTCTATTTTCTATGTCTTGTTTTCATTCATTTCTATTTTCAATGTTGTCTTTTCCCACAACATTCTTTATGTTTCTTTGAATCACAAACCTTATAAATAAGTGAGTATCCCATGAATAAAAATACACATCGATTTTCTTACTTCTCTACTGAGTTTTCTCTCATTGTTCTTTGCTTAGAACATTCATACTTCTCTTGGTGAGGTCATCTCCAAGTGAATCACTTCGTTGAGTTGGACCGGTGCGTCACATCCGGCAGCCTTCGAATATCTGGTAGTATCTTTGGGCTATTCCGCAACCCATTGTGTCACCCCTCGATCCATCAGTTCTCAATCCTTCCGGATCTGAGTCCATATCATCTATACCGAAAGAGTGATCCTTATTTTGGTTCTATCAACTCCGAAAGTGCATTTTGCCGGATTGAGCTTCATCCCGTATTTGTTCAGGGTCTCGAAGCACTTGGAAAGATGTCGAATATGATCCTTTGCAATAAGCGATTTGACGAGCATATTGTCGATATAAACCTCCATAGTGATTCCCAGCTTGTCGGCAAACATTCTGTTGACGAGTCGTTGGTAGGTAGCTCCTGCATTCTTTAGTCTGAAAGGCATTACTCGGTAGCAGTATGTTCCTCTGTCGGTGATGAACGATGTTTTTTCACGATCATCGGGATGCATCATGATCTGATTATAACCCGAAAATGCGTCCACGAAGGAGAGTAGTTCATTTCCGGAAGTAGATTCCACCATCTGATCTATATGGGGCAATGGAAAACTGTCTTTTGGACAGGCTTTGTTCAGGTCGGTGAAGTCGATGCAAACTCTCTATTTCCTATTCTTCTTTTTGACGACTACCGGATTAGCTAACCAATCTGGGTATTTTACCTCGGCAATGGATCCTGCCTGGAGAAGCCTGTCGACCTCATCGTTGACCGCGTTTGCTCTTTTGGGGCCCAATTTGCGTCGTTTCTGCTTAATTGTTTTGTAAGTGGGGTCGACGTTTAGTCGATGAGCTGTAACTGGGGGATCGATGCCGGGCATGTCGGCAGTCGACCAGGCGAATGTTGATTTATTCGTGCAAAGGAAAGCGGTCAGTTCTGTTGCCAGGTCATCGCTAAGTTTGGATCCTATCCTGACGGTTCGATCTGGATTTTCAGCATCGATGCCGACTTGGATCGTTTCCTCTTTAGAAGGGGATAGTTTCTTTTCTGGTTCGATGGCGTATGTGACTTGCTTGTTTTTGAAGTCGGTGATCAACATACTTCGAGCCAAGCGTTGGTTCCCAGCAAGCGTGAAGATTTTTCCTTCTTTGGTAGGAAACTTGACGCATTGGTGGTATGTCGATGGAACTGCTTTCATTGAGTGAAGCCAAGGCGTTCCTAGGATTGCATTGTACTGGGTCTCGGTATCGATCACGGAAAATTTGATGAGTTTGTTCACTCCTCCTACGAACACGTTGAGGCGGATGGTGCCGAGTAAGATAGTTGACAATCCATTGAACCATGTGAGCGCGCGTGAGGAAGGTTTGATGTCTTTGAGGTCGATCATCATTTTAATCAATGTCTGTCGAAAGATGAGATCGACAGAGCTTCCGGTATCGACGAGGACTCGGGTGACTTCACAAGTACCGATCTGTAGTTCGATTATCAGAGGGTCGTTATGCGGATGATCGATATCGATAAGCTCAAGCTCAGAAAATGTGATAGGTGTTTCCACTTCACGCTTCGCCGGCCAGCGATGAGCACTCACGGCTTTGCGTTGATACTCCTTGATGGCTTTCACTGAACTGTTGCATACGGGAGACCCTCCAAAAATGACATTGACTCGGCGGAAAACACTGGGATGCTGGTCCGATAATGATTTCCTGAGATCTGCTAGTGCTGCGCTTGTGTTGGATTTGAGCTTCTGGCGGAGGTCTTCGTCTGATAACTTAAACTTCTTCCTCTGGAGGAGGATGTCGCGCATGTCGGTACTGGGACGCTTTTGCTGGAGATGCTCTCGTAGATCTTGGTGGTCGGTGTCTTTAGGAGATGGTGTTAAGGGACGTGCCGAGATAAGATTGATCCGACGTGCCACATGTGGTCTTTCGTCTTCGGTATCAGTATCATCTCGCTGTCTCGGCGGAGCCGCTGCATCTCGGTCTTCTTGTCGGACTTCTTGTGCCTTGGTGTTATTTTGTTTGTTCTTTGTCCAACTTCCTTTTTTCCTCGCCTGTTTGGCTTTCGGCGGGTCGGGAGTGACGACACCATTCTTAAATGCCGAGAATAGAGCCTCTGCGAGTTGTTTGCATTCCTTTGTATCATGGCCCTTAGCTTTGTGGTAGGTGCAAAACTTGGTTTCGTCGTAGGTTAGGGGTTTTCCCTCTAGTGTTCTGTCCCACACATTCCACGGTCGTTCGGTAGGTGCTGTGGACGAAGTAGCTCCCGGCTCCTCGCCTACTGAGTAAACTTTCCCTTTCTTGTCGTTATTGGGTTGATGCTGCCGCGGTTCCTGGGTGACAGAAGCCGTCTTTGAGGTCAACTGGGCTTTTAATGCGTTCTGTTTTGCTGTATAAGCCGTGTTGTCCTCCTCCATCCGTATGAAACAGTTGGCTCTGTGGAGGGCGTCCTCCAGAGTAATTGTACTGTTGGTGTATAGGTCCGATCGAAAGGATGATCTGATCCTTAAAGCATTACGTAATGCCTCCACTGCAGTTTTGTCTGGTACATCGACTTTTGAGACGAGGTTCTTGAACCGCTCCATGAAGTCTTGGAGAGATTCTTTCTGGCCCTGAGCTATCTTCCAAAGATCGGTGGCAGAGGCTCCTTGGCGGATGTACATGGAGTAATGCTTAAGGAACTATGTAGAAAGTTCTTTAAAAGTGCTAATGGAATTAGCAGTTAGCCGAGAAAACCAAGTGAGGGCCGGTCCTGCCAGGCTTTCGACGAAGAGTTGGCAGTAGCCGGCATCTCGTTCCTCCGTAGTAAAATAGGCTCGGCCCATAGCAATGTTGAAGCTAGTCATATGATCGCTAGGGTCAAAATCGCCGCGGAAAGAAGGTATCCGGAGTTTATCCTAGTGTCGAACTCGGATATCGGTTATCTTTTGGGTGAAGGGAGTTTTCTGAGTTGCTTCCAGAACTCGATCGATTTCCAGAGCGAAACTGGTGGCTTGATGAATTTTAGACGACATATCTTTGATTGTCCCTTGAAGACGTTGGAGTTATTCATTGGTCGCATGATTGGTTGCCTGGTTGCGCACCGTAGTTTGGAAGAGACGCCGACGAGCGGTATCCGGATCTTGATCGTCGGCCTGCGCTGGAGGAAGACAAGCAGCGGCGATTGTGTCTAGACGTTCTTGAGTCGCTTTGTTTGCGGCTTCTTGCTGGTCAAGGCGTTGAACCACGGCGGCGAGAGACGCGAGAACGGTGTTTAGGTCGACTGGATGTTGACCTGGTGGATTTGTCGGAGATCCTGTCATTATCTTGATCAACGTTCTTGATCGTTACTATCAGCCTATTCCCCACAGACGGCGCCAATTGTTGAATCTGAAATCGGTGATCTTGAGCAATTATCGATTTCGATGGTGAGTTTTGGAAAATAGATGATTTAGAGAACAAATCAAGTCTTTATTGAATGAATTTGAGTGTTTGAATGAAGAATAAAGCAAGAACAAGTAATTCAAAGGAAACCCTAGTTTCTAGGCTTATTCTCAAATGTCTGTGTGTCTTTTCAATTCGACTTTCTCTACATATATATGCCCGAAAGTCGGTTTTGGGCCGTATGGGCCGACTTCGACACTTCTCTTTGGGCCGAGATCTCGTCAAGATGGGCCTATGGGGGTAGATGCAATCTATCCCCAACATGACGCGAGTGAAAAGTATTGGGGAGACATTTTATTTGAAGAGATAAATGGGAAACGTCAAATCTGTGGATACAAAAGTGGACTCTTTAAAGATTTTGAGTTCAAGTTTCATCTGATAGGACATAACTTCGGGCATCAAAATGGATATGTCATCTTTCTCGAAGATGTTACAATTCAAGAAAAAATGGTCTCACATCAGCAATTATTACGATGGAAGGAATGGTTCTTAAAGTATGATTTTGAATCCGTCTATTTAAAAGGTACGAAGAATACTCTCTATGATATGCTCAGTAGAAACCCAATAAAATAAATACAAATGATGGAGAGCTCTTCTGCAACGAGTTACTATGACTTCGCATCCAACATGCCCGACGACGCTCATGAACTTATCAACATAAAAGCTCTACATGAACACCTCCACGATAAGTTTTTCTTCTACAAATCAATCATCCTGTCAAGATACAGAATCAACAATCATCTTATTTTGCCAATGGGATTCACCCCGACTGTCCATATGCACCTATCTACAGGATTGAAAACGCTTACATGCTAGAAGAAGTTCTATGTTTCCTCTGGTATCTCTACTCGATCTACACTATAAGTATAACTTTTGATATCCAATGGCTATACCAGTACATCAACACTCAACAAGGACAAAAAGATTGCTTCTCAACATTCTTAACATGAATTGCACCATTACCCATTTGGAGCGGAAAACTGAGAAAATCAGCAAAAGCGACATACTTACCGTTTAAGAAGTTAAAGGGTCAAGGTCGTCTCAACCCTTTCTTTAATCCTCACATGGGATACTTCTTCCATCTCCCCCGTACAAGTCAATAACAATACCGACAAGATCCATGTGCTACCGACCCTCATTCATCACAACGACTATCAATAAGGAGTTCGATCAGATTTTAACATCAACGAAAACAAAGCATATGAAGAAAAGATTTTCAATTTTTCATAGAAAAAGTCAAATCCACCAGCCGCTCTAGTGGTCCCAAAGTTGATAAAGCACGAGCCTCAGTCCCAAGAGTACCCGTCATATACTTCCACGGCTCACAACTACCTGATGTCTTAATGAATATTGATGAAATCAGAAAAATGTTTAACATTGAAGTCAACGACAGCCGCAGAAATCATACGAAGAACCAGAAAAAAATTACACATGTCCAGACGATCACTATGGATGCTGCGACAGACACATCATCAAGTTCGATATAGACCATTAAGTAAGTCATTAGCAATGTTTAATTATGTAAAATAAGGGTGTTTAAATAATCAATAATGATGTAAGCGATGATGTAATCGTTGTAAGCTTATGTAAGCATGATGTAAGCGATGATGTAATCGCTGAGGTAATCCCTTAGGTTAGCACCTTATACTCATCTATAAATATGTGTGTACCCCAATTGTGAAATATCATCAAATAATTTTATCAAAACCCTCTCTCTAAGTTTTTCTCTCTAATGTTTTTTTTAATTCTCAAGTTTTCCAGATCTTATCACATAGTTGATAAGGTTTAATTTCTATCTTCCATTTGTAAGACGCAATTTTGACAAATGATGTATTTAAGCATAAAAGGCTCTGTCAACACGACAATGTCAACATAGCTTTTGTGGGAAGTAATTTCCAAACAGTAGTTGAGCGAATCGACAGCCTGAGTAGTGCCTATATAGATCCCTATACCTGGAAATTACCAAGTTTCGTCTGTCAACACGACTCTCTCAATATGATTTACCGCTTATTATGTGCATAATGGTATCATAGACTACAGGCTTGCGTTATGGTTGATAGAATCATTGTTTTAAGAATTCTGGAAAACAACTCTCTCAAAAATGTCTACTTGGCATCCTTCATCCATTGATTCTCAGTTTGCAATTTTCACTCTTCCTAAAAGCAAAAGCAGTTCTTCCTCCTCTTATATTAATTCCCTATATGAAATCGAGTATGCTCCAGGCAATCAACTACCCAAACTACCATTCATCTAATAAATCCATACAAGTACTTTGCAAAAAAGCCTAGCTCCTTTCAGTCAAGGGCGTTCGTTAACTCATAAAACCATCCTACAATCGGAGAGTAATGGAGTATGTCCAGTCCAGCAAGTTCTCATCCTGCCAAGTTCCAGCCATGGAAGAAGAACAATTTATCTCTTTTAACATTCCGGAGAACCTACCTAGATTGTGGCAGCAACATGGTAATATTCACCTTCACTTTGGTGTAGTAAGAATTGGTTTGACCTTACCTGCAAGAACTACCAGTCATAGGCCGAATAACTTTAATTGACTCTCAATTAAAATCATATCAACAAGCCTGCATCGAAACGGTTCAAACAACATTAAGTGCAGAAACATTATTCAAAACATTTTTTCCAAACGTTAATGTTTCGTTACAAGACCCAAATCTCTTAATAACACTCAAGGTTCATCTTTAATAAATTGGAGCACCTATGCAAGAAAAAACTGTAGTAGCTACTCTGCATCACCTGATCGTCTACCGAATACAAGATCACGCTCTTGATCTTGTGTTACCCTCATCCAATGAAGCACTATATCTCGAATTCTCATCCGCGTCTAAAACACCCAACTCAATATGGATCCCCCGACAAATATCTCGCGAAAATTACTGCACCAACTACTAGAATCTTGGGTGACGAGTTATGAAAAACTTCATCAAGCTACCCAGTTGCCTGTTCAATCGTCAGAAGTCAATTTTTATTCTCAAAACGAGGGAACAACCAAAATCAAATTTGAAAAAACTCGATCAACGTTATTTCGGAAGCAATTATTCACTCAGTTTGCGACACAAATTGATGAACGAGACTTCTACAGTCCAATAAAACAACAAGTTATCAAACCAAGTTATTGTGGTCAAGATGGAACAATAGTCTATCCTTTTATTGATGAAAATGGCCACCAGCACTTTAATATTTGCTCTTCTACTGCTTGCTTAGAAGCATACTACAAATCCGATGAGGATATTTATAGATTTCAACGAAAAAAGAAGGATTCGCTTTATAAAAAATCTCTCAAAGGAGACACTTCGGTCCGTCTGCTTGGCGAAGGAAAGTACAATTTTATAGTCCAATATTCTAACAGAAGGGAGGAGTTGAAACATCAAGTCATGATGATAAATCCTGATGATTTCCCTCCACGAAAAGATTTCATCAAGAATAACATCGCTCAAAGCCAAAAAGTTCTCTCTCAGTTTGTCAACTTTTCTGGTCCCGACCAACTAAGTCGTGCAGAAAAGGTCCTCAACTGGCAAACAGAGAATTCCCTCGTCCAGAGTCAACTATTATCAACAATAAATCATAAAGTTCAGGGATCAATAACATAGATACATGGACCACTTAACAATCTCCATCAAGAAATGATGTCCACGGCGCAACACATGATGGTAGATACACCTCAATTCTGCAATAAAGAAGCAGAGATGGCTAGCCTAAAAATCAATTAAAAGATCTCCAAAGAAGCCTAGAGAGTATGATTCATAATCAGCGACAAACAAATACATACTTTTATCATTTTGGAAGTACATCATCAAGGATGCCAATGTATCAAGGATCCTATTGTCCTGGATTTCTCTCGGGTTATCAAACTCGAAAGACAAGATCTCCACTACCCGGTTTTCTTTCCTCTAATGAAGTATTTACATCTTGCTGTGGCTACACTTCAATCAGCTACCCGAAGAAAAAAAAACTCGCCCAAAACCTCATAAGTCCAAGTTAACTCAATTAAAAGACTGACTCTTGCGTCATCCTCCAGTCACAAATATGTTCAAAACAAAAAGAATAAGGAGAAAGACATTATAATTATCAAATTCTCGATGGCCAGCCTGCTTGATACTCTTAGCAAAACCTAAGAAATATCTGATAAATTGCAAGTAACTCAGGAAAATGCTCAGACCTCATCTTCACGACTAATCGCAAATATCAATCACCTCTCAGGTACCAACTCTAGTGACTATAAGACCGAATCAGATGAAGAATCTCTACCAAGACAATTTATAATTGGAAATGGATCAAAGACTCCAGAAAGAGCCAAATATCAACGAAGTTAACTCACGTGATGAAGATATGAACTATGCGCCTCTAGACAAGAAAATGCCAAATAAGCATTTTGCTTCATAAGTTATGGTCTTCATGTTCGATAATATTCCCTTCGACAAATGGAATAACCGTCTAGACGAATTCCATGCATGGATAAATACATAAGCAACTATATCTTCTTTGCATTTGGTGATCCAACAATTCACCGCAAGATTATCTGGCGCATTTAAAGGATGATGGAATTCACTCGGCGAATACAGACAACAACAAGTCTATCAAACAACGATACTATTGCTTCTTTGAGAAATTCACAGAGAATTCACTGGTACGCCAACACACCAAAAGAAAAAAAATACAAGAATAGTTCTTTTCCGTGAGTTGTTGTTCATTAAGAAAAAGTAATCTTACAAAACACTTTGAAAGGCAAACACGAAGGTAATACGCTCTTAACGGTCTCAACAATCCAAGTGTGAAGCACATTTATCTCTCCTCCATTGATGGATATCTTAGTTAACAGACAAAGTTACACATCACAGATTAAGGACAAACAATCGAAGAAATTTCCATCGATCAAGTCCAATAATACGTTTTCAGAACACTCGACAAACTCTTCAAACAAAAAGAGTTTTGGATGGAATTCATGGATATATCAAAGCAACTATCCAAAATATGTGACATACCAGATCTATCAATAAAGTGTGCAAAGTCTAAGAAATCTTATTCGTGCGATACACATGAGAAATGTCAGAGTCTCAAAAAACGATTCTACAAAACAAAAAAAATGTTTTCTATGTCGGAAGGAAGGGCACGTTGCAAAAAAAATGTCCAAAAAATCTGCAAAGAAAACACAATATCTCATCAACTCGATATCCGATATCGCACCAGAAATCGATCTCGATGTCCATGACCTAGAGTCAGTTCTATCTTATGATAGTGACGACAATGTTGCTATTTGTCGTTACTCGGAATATGACAATTCTTCTAAGTCATCTTCCGATGAAGATGACGAGTGTAGTTTCAAGATCACAAAAATACCGCGACATGACAAAATACAAACTCCACATTTACAAATAACAATCTTTGATCCATTTTGTCAAGAAGACCCAGTTCATGCCATTGCATTCATAGACACATGATGTTATCATTTCTTCTTTGACTTTAGTAAACTCTTGTAGAGATTTTCCATCTTATTCCTCGTGATTCGATTGAAATATCAAAGGCCTTCTTTAAGGCATAGTATGAATCACATCCCAACATTAGATTCTTTCCAAGTGCAGTAGAAGCAAATACTTCAGTACTGATGTGGCATCCAGAAAAAGTTTAATTGTTATTGGTTTTGACTTAAGCTTGATGGTCAATGAGCAAGAGTTTGCAACACGAAACTCTTGTTGATGAGGCAAACACATGGACAAGAAAAGAATTTTGGAATTCATTATCATTGTATGGGCCCCGGTGTCTATGAATGCAATGGGGTAAACTGGGTATTCTTGACAAGATGGATGGAAGATTGTCACTGGTAAATGTGGAGTTGTATTTCGTCATATCGCTGTATTTTTGTGATCTTGAAACAACACTCGTCATCTTCATCAGGAGATGACTCGAAAAAACTGTCATATTCCGAGTAACCAAAAACAGCATCGTTGTCGTCACTATCAAAAGATAGAACTGACTCCAGGTCATGGCTTTCGAGGTTAATTTCTTGTGCAATATCGGATATCGAGTTGATGAGATATTGTTTTTCTTTACGGATTTGTTTGGACAATTTTTTGAAAAATGTCATTCTTTCTAACATAGAAATTCTTTTATTGCTTTTTGAAGCTTTGTTTCTTTCGAAAGAACCTCTTGCACCTGAATTTGGTGGAGTGCTTGGAGAATCATTTTTTGAATCTCCGATGTTTCTCATGTGTATCGCACGAGCAAGATTTCTTAGACTTTAAACACTTGATTGATAGATTTGGTATGTCACATATTTTGGATAATTGTTTTGATATATCCATGAACTCCATCCATAACTCTTTTTGTTTACAGAGTTTGTCAAGTGTGCTGAAAACGTATTACTGGATTTGACTGATGAAAATTTCTTCGATTGTTTGTCCTTGATCTATGATGTATAACTTAGTCTCTTGACTAAGATAGTCATCAATAGAGGAGAGATAAATGTGCTTTGGGCGTGGATTGTTGAGGCCGTTAAGAGCGTAGTACCTTCATGTTTGTTTTTCAAAGTGTTTTGCGAGATCACTCTTTCTTAATGAACAACACTTTGCTGAGAAGAACTCTTCTTGTATATGTTCTTTTTGGTGTGCAGGCGTACCGATGAATTCTCTGTGAATTTCTCCAAGAGGCAACAATATCGTTGTTTGATAGACTTGTTGTTGTTTGTATTCACAGAGTGAATTCCACCATTCTTTAAGTGCGCTAGATAATATTGTGGTGAATTGTTGGATCACCAAATTCAAAGGAGATGTAATGGCTTCTGAATTCATACATGCATGTAATTCGTCTAGACGGTCATTCCATTTATCGAAGGGAATGTCATTGAACGTGAAGACCATAACTTTTGAAGCAAAATGCTTATTTTGCATTTCTTGTCTAGGAGGCGGATAGTTCATATCTTCATTACTTGAGTAGACTTCGTTGATACTTGGCTCTTTTTTGGAGTGTTTGATCCATTTCCAACTGCAAATTGTCTTGGTAGAGATTCTTCATATGATTTGGTCTTATAGGCACTCGAGCTTATATCTGAGAGGTGGCTGATCTTTGCTATTGGCCGTGAAGATGAGGGCTGAGTATTTCCTGGAGTTGCTCGCAATTGATCAGATATTTTTGATGTTTTCTAAGAGTATCAAGCAGGATGACCATCAAGAATTTGATAATTCCAATGTCTTTCTCCTTATTCTTTTTATCTTCAACATATTCGTGACTGGAAGATGACGTAAGAATTGGTCTTCTAGTTGGGTTAACTTGGAATTATGATTCCTTTTATCTTTGTGGCTTTGGTCAAGTCGGTTATGTCTTTGGGTAGCTGATTGAAGTTGAGCAATAGCAAGATGTAAAGACTTCATCAAAGGATAGAAAACTGGATAGTGGAGATCTTGTTTTTTGAGTTTGATAACCCGGGAGAAATCCAAGAGAGTAGGATCCTTGATATATTGGCACCCTGATGATGTACTTCCAAAATGATTGAACTATATATATGTTTGGCGCTGATTATGAACCATACTCTCTAGGCTTCTTTCAAGATCTTTTAACTGATTTTTTAGGCTGGCCTGTCTCTGCTTTTTTATTATGGAACTCAGTTGTATCTACCATCATGTGTTCCGCCATGTATATATGTTATTGAACCTTGAAGGCTGTGTAATCTTTTCTTGTAACCTTCTGTCATCTGATCAGCTTTATGATTTATGGTAGATAATAGTTGATTCTAGACGAGGGAATTCTCTATTTGTCAGTTGAGGACCTTTTCTGCTTGACTTAGTTAGTTGGGACCAGAAGAGATGATAGCTTGAGAGAGAACTTTTGGCGTATAAACGAAGATATTCTTAATGAAATCTTCTTGTGGAGAGAAATCATCTGGATTTATCATCATGATTTGATGTTTCGGCTCCTCCCTTCTATCAGAATAATTGACTATAAAGTCATACTTTCCTTCGCCAAGCAGACCAAATGAAGTGTCTCCTTCGAGTTATCTTTTATAAAACGGGTCCAATCTTTTTTCGGCGACGTCTGCGAATATCCTCATAGGATTCATAGTCTGCTTATAGGCAAGCAATACAAGAACAAATCTCAAAGTATTGGTGACTATTTTTATCCAGAAAAGGATATACTACCGTTCAATCTTGACCAAAAGAACTTGGTTTGAGAACTTGTTGTTTTGTTGGACCGTCGAAGTCTCGTTCATCAATTTATATTGCAAACTGAGTGAATAGTTGCTTCTGAAATGATGATGATCAAGATTTTTCAAATTTGATTTTAGTTGTTCCATCGTTTCGAGAATAAAAACTGACTTCTGACAATTGAACATGCGATTGGGTAGCTTGATGAAGTTTTTCATAACTCCTCACCCAAGATTCTAGTAGTCGGCGCCGTAATTCTTCGCAAGATATATGTTGGGGGATCTGTATTGAGTTAGGTGCTTGAGATGCGAATGAGACTTTGAGGTAGTTTTTCGCCTGGCACATTCTCGATTTGTATAGAGAATTAATATTAGAGGAGGAGAACGTCTTTTGCTTTTAGGAAGAGTGGAAATTACAAACTGAGAATCGATGGATGGAAGATGCAAATTAGACATTTTTGAGAGAGTTGTTATCCGGAATTTTTAAAACAACTAGTCATAAACAATGATTCTATCAACCATTACGCAAGCATGTAGGCTCTGATACCATTATGCACATAATATGCGGTCAATCGTATTGACAGACGAGGCTTGGTAATTTCCAGGTATAGGGAGCGATATAGGCGCTACTCTGGATGTTGATTTGCTTGACCACTGTTTGGAAATTACTTCACAATGGGAGTACACACATATTTATATTTATAGATAAAGACAAGATGCTGACCTAAGCGCTTACGTCAATGATTACATCATGCTTACATAAGTTTACAAAGATTACATCATCGCTTACATCATTATTGATTATTTTAAACACACTTATTTTGTTGTGATAAATGAGGGTCGGTAGCGCATGAATCTTGGCTGTCTTGTTATTGACTTGTATTGGGTGTTGGAAGAAGTATATCGTTTATGGATTAAAGAAATGGTTGAGACTTCCTTGACTATTTAACTTCTTAAACGGTAAACATGTCGCTTTTGTTGATTTTCTCAATTATCCGCTCCAAATGGGTAATGGTGGAAACCGTGTTAAGAATTTTTAGAAGCAATCCTTTTGTCCTTGTTGAGCGTTGATGTATTGGTATAGCCATTGGATATTAAAAGTTATACCTATAGTGTAGATCGAGCAGAGATACTATAGGAAACATAGAACTTTTTCTAGCATGTAGGCGTTTTCGATCCTGTAGATTGGTGCATATATCAAGACCGTATGGAGGAGATGCTTGAATATACAGAGCATCGCTTGTTTGAATAGGGATAGTGCAGTTTTGAGACCGAAAGATAAGACGTTCCAATAAAGATGTCAATTCAGTAGACATAATGCAGTTTTGTAGATTTCTTCAGGATGAACACCAAGTTTCCAAAATCGAGACTTAAGATCAAATTCTTCGCGAGATATCTATCAGGAGATATGTACTGAGTGTGGTGCTTGAGACGCGGATGAGATTTCGAGATATAATGCTTCATAAGATGAGGGTAATACAAGATCGAGAGTGTGGTCTGAATTCGGTAGACGATTTGGTGATGCAGGGTAGCTACTACACTTTTTCTTGCATAAATGCTCCGATTAGTTGAAGTTGAACCTTGAGCGTCTTTAAGAGATTTGGGTCTTATAACGAAATATTAAAGTTTGGAAACAGTGTTATGAATATTATTCATGTATATAATGTCGTTGGAACCATTCTGATGCAGGCTTGTTGATATGACTTTAATCAAGAGTCGATTAAAGATATTTGAGCTATGACAGGTAATCATTTTCTTGAATGTAAGGTCAAACCAATTCTTACTGCACCAAAATGAAGGTGGGTATAACCATGTTGCAGCCACAATTTAGTTAGGTTCTCCGGAAAGTTAAGAGAGATAAATTGTTCTTCTTCTGTGGCTGGAATTTGGCAGGATGAGAATATGCGCCATAATATGTCCAAGACTCACAACTTCTCGATGTCTTAATGAATATTGATGAAATCGGAAAAAATGTTCAACATCAAAATCAACGAAAGTCCGCAGAATTCTTACGAAGAACCAGAAGAAGATTACACACGTCCAGACGATCACTACAGATGCTGCAACAAACACATGTCCACCGCATTGGACAAACCGACAAACAGAGGCTGTCAAAAGCCTAAAAGTAGAGATGCATAAGCTACCATATTTAAAGATTCTCTCCACATGAACACGCATCCTACAGACTGACGCGAGTGACAAATATTGGGGAGCCATTTTGTTTGAAGAGATAAATGGAAAACGTCAAATAAGTGGATACAAAACTGGACGCTTTAAAGATTCTGAAATGCATTATCACTCCACGTTCAAAGAAATATTACTGGTCAAGAAGGCTATTGAGAAGTGTGAGTTTCATCTAATAGGACATAAATTTAGCATCGAAATGGATATGTCATTTTTCCCAAAGATGTTACAATTCAAGAAAAAATTGTCCAACATCAACAATTATTACGATGGAACGAATGGTTCTTAAAGTACGATTTCGAACCCGTCTATTTAAAGGGTACGAAGAATACTCTCTCTGATATGCTCACTAGAAACCCATTAAAAGAAAAACAAATTATGGAGAACTCTTCTGCAAGAAGTTACTATGACTTCGAATCCAACATGCCCGATGACGCTTATGAACTTATCAACAGAAAAGCTCTACATGAACACCTCTATGATAAGATTTTTTTCTACAAATCAATCAGCATGTCAAGATACGAAATCAGCAATCATCTTATTTCGCCAATGGGAATTCACCCCAATTGTCCGCTTGCACCTCTCTACAGGATCAAAAACACTTACATGACATAAAAAGTTCTATGTTTCCTCTAGTATCCCTGCTCCATCTACACTATAGGTATAACCTTTGATATCCAATGGATATACCAATACACCAACGCTCAACAAGGACAAAAGGATTGCTTCTCAACATTCTTAACATGGTTTGCACCATTACCCATTTAGAGTGTAAAATTCAGAAAACTAGCAAAAGTGACAGGCTTAACGTTTAAGAAGTTAACGGGTCAAGAGAGTCTCAGTCCTTTCTTTAATCCTCACATGATATACTTCTTTCATCACCCCGTACAAGTCAATAACAAGACAAGGCAAGATCCATGCGCTACCAACCCTCATTCATCACAACAACTATCAACGAAGAGTTCGACCAGATTTTAACATCAACGACAACAAAGCATATGAAGACTTTCAGACTCATGCATTTCGTCTTAACATTGCCAAAAAGAAATATTTCTTATTTCTTTATCTCAAATTGAACATATTATCCAAATGACTACCAAAAGAGCCTCGACAAAGATCTTCAATTTTTCATAGAAAAACAGTCAAATCCACCAGCCGCTCCAGAGGTCTCAGAGATGATAAAGCACGAGCCTCAGTCCCAAGAATACTCATCAGATACTTTAAAGACTCACAACTACCCGATGTTTTAATGAATATTGATGAAATCGGAAAAATGTTTAACATTGAAGTTAACAATAGTCCGCAAAAATCATACGAATAACCAAAAGAAAATTACACATGTCCAAACAATCACTACGGATGCTGCGACAAACCCATCATCGAGTTCGAGATAGACCATTAAGTAAGTCATTATCAATGTTTAATTATGTAAAATAAGAGTGTTAAAAATTAAAAATAATAAAATAAGCGATGATGTAACCACTATAAATTTATGTAAGCATGATGTCAGTGATGATGTAATCGCTGAGGTAATCGCTTAGGTATGTGTAAATATACTCATCTATAAATATGTGTGTACCTTCATTGTGAAATATCATCAAATAATTTCATCAAAACCCTCTCTCAAAGATTTTATCTCTAATGTTTTTCTAAGTTCTCAAGTTTTCCAGACTTTACCACATCTTTAATAAGCTTTGATTTCTATCTTCCATTCGTAAGACGTGATTTTGACAAAGGATGTAATTAAGCATAAGCGGCTCTGTCAACACGTCTCTGTCAACACAGCTTTTGTGGGGAAGTAATGTCCAGACAGTGGTTGAGCGAATCGAAAGCCAGAGTAGCGCCTATATCGCTCCATACCTGGAAATTACCAAGCCTCATATGTCAACACGACTTTGTCAATATGATTGACTGCTTCTTATGTGCATAATAGTATCAGACACTACAGGCTTGCGTTATGGTTGATAGAATCATTGTTTATGACTGATTGTTTTAAGAATTCTGGAAAACAACTCTCTCAAAAATGTCTACTTGGCATCCTTCATCGATCGATTCTCAGTTTGCAATTTCCACTCTTCCTAAAAGTAAAAGCTAAACAATTATTCTTTCTCTTCTTATATTAATTCTCTATACAAAATTGAGTACGTTCCAAGCGATCAACTATCCAAATTACCCTTCCTCTGGTAAATTCATATCAATACTTTGCAAAAAAAAACTAACGCCTTTTCAGCCAAGGGTGTTTGTTAGCTCATAAAACCATCCTCCAACCGGAGAGTAATGAAGTATGTCCAGTTCATCAAGTTCTCATCATGCCAAGTTCCAGCAACAGAAGAAGAACAATTTATCTCTCTTAACATTCCAGAGAATCTACCTAGATTGTGGCAGCAACATGATTATAATCATCTTCACTTTAGTGTAGTAAGAATTGGTTTGACCTTACATGCAAGAAAAAAACTATTAGTCATAGCCCAAATATCTTTAATCGACTCTCGATTAAAGTCATATCAACAAGCCTGCATCGGAATGGTTCAAACGATATTAAATACATGAACAATATTCATTACATTGTTTCCAAACGTTAATGTTTTGTTACAATACCCAAATCTCTTAAAGACACTCAAGGTTCAGCTTTAACTAATTCGAGCACATATGCAAGAAAAAACTGTAATAGCTACCTTGCATCACCTAATCGTCTACCAAATACAAGATCACGCTCTCGATCTTGTGTTACCCTCATCCATTGAAGCACTATATCCCGAAATCTCATCTGCGTCTCAAGCACTATATCTCGAAATCTCGACTAAATATAACTCCCCCGACAGATATCTCGCAAAGAATTATTGCGCCGCTTACTAGATTCTTGGGTGGCGAGTTATAAAAAACTTCATCAAGCTACCCAGTCGCATGTTCAATCGTCAAAAATCAGTTTTCATTCTCGAAATGACGGAACAACCGGAATCAAATTTGAAAAACCTCGATCATCGTCTTTTGGAAGTAATTATTCACTCAGTTTGCGACACAAATTGATGAACGAGACTTCTACGGTCCAATAAAACAACACGTTCCCAAACCAAGTTCTTTTGGTCAAGATGGAAGGTAGACTATCATTTAATGAATGAAAACGGTCACCAGTACTTTGATATTTTCTCTTGTATTGCTTGCTTAAAAGCATACTACAAATCCGACGAGAATATTCGCAAACATCGGTTAAAAAAGGAGGACCCAATTATAAAAAATATCTCGAAGGAGTCACTTTGAGCGGTCAGCTTGGCAAAGGAAAGTACGACTTTATAGCCCAATATTCCAACAGAAGGGAGGAGCTGCAACATCAAGTCAGGATGATAAATCCGGATGATTTTCGTCCACGAGAAGATTTCATCAAGAATAACCATCACTCAAAGCCCAAAAATTCTCTCTCAATTTGTCAACTCTTCTGGTCCCGACCAACTAAGTCAAGCAGAAAATGTCCTCAACTGGCAAACAGAGAATTCCCTCATCAAGAATCAATTATTATCAACGATAAATCATAAAGTTTATCAATTAGCGGAAAGTTACAACAAAAAGTTACACATCCTTCAAGGAACAATAACATAGATACATGGACGACTTAACAATCTCCATCAAAAAAAGATGTTCATGGCTTAACACATGATGGTAGATACAACTCAATTCCGCATTAAAGAAGAAGAGACGGCTAGCCTAAAAATCAATTAAAAGATCTCCAAAGAAGTCTAGAGAGTATGATTCATAATCAGAGACAAACATATATGTACTTCTATCATTTTGGAAGTACATCATCAGGGATGCCAATGTATCAAGGATCATGTTGTCATGGATTTCTCTCGAGTTATCAAACTCAAAAGACAAGATCTCCACTACCTAGTTTTCTATCTTCTGATGAAGTCTTAACTTCTTGCTATAGCTCAACTTCAATCAGCTACCCGGAGAAAAAACAAACTTGCCCAAAACCTCAGAGACAAAAGGAATCATAAGTCCAAGTTAACTCAATTAAAAGACTAACTCTTGCGTCATCATCCAGTCACAAATATGTTGAAGACAAAAAGAATAAGGAGAAAGACATTATAATTATCAAATTCTCGATGGCCAGCCTGCTTGATACTCTTAGCAAAACCTAAGAAATATCTGATAAATTGCAAGTAACTCAGGAAAATGCTCAGACCTCATCTTCACGACTACTCGCAAATATCAGTCACCTCTCAGGTACCAACTCTAGTGACTATAAGACCGAATCAGATGAAGAATCTCTACCAAGACAATTTACAATTGGAAATGGATCAAAGACTCCAAAAAGAGCCAAATATCAACGAAGTCAACTCAAGTGATGAAGATATGAACTATGCGCCTCCTAAACAAGAAATGCCAAATAAGCATTTTGCTTCATAAGTTATGGTCTTCATGTTCGATAATATTCCCCTCGACAAATGGAATGACCGCCTAGACGAATTCCATGCATGGATGAATTCATAAGCCATTACATCTCCTTTGCATTTGGTGATCCAACAATTCACCGCAAGATTATCTGGCGCACTTAAAGAATGATAGAATTCACTCGGTAGATATAAACATCAACAAGTCTATCAAACAACAATACCATTGCTTCTTGGAGAAATTCATAGAGAATTAATAGGTACGCCTACACACCAAAAGAAATAAATACAAGAAGAGTTCTTTTCATTAAAGTATTTTTTCATTAAGTAAGAGCAATCTTGCAAAATATTCCCTCCGTTTCGCAAAGAGTGTTGTTTAGAGAAAAAAATTCGTTACAAAATAAGTGTCGTTTTAGAATTTCAATGCAGAATTTATTGATTTTATTTTCCAGTTTAATTTTCTATTGGTTGAAATATGATTACGTGTATGGGTAATGATGTTTTTCTATAGAAAATATACAAAATTAAAAGTTTTCTTAATCTGTGTGCAAAAAGCTAAAACGACACTTATTATGAAACAGATGGAGTGCTTCGAAAGGCAAACACAAATTTAATACACTCTTAACGGCCTCAACAATCCAAGTCTCAAGCACGTTTATCTCTCCTCCATTGATGACTGTCTTAGTTAAAAAACTAAGTTATACATCAGAGACTAAAGACAAACAATCAAAAAAAAAATCATCAAGTCAAACCCACCAATACTTTTTCAGAACACTCGACAAAAGTTTTCAAACAAAAAGAGTTCTGATTGGATTTCATAGATAGATCAAAACAATTATCCAAAATATGTGACATACCAGATCTATCAATCAAGTGTTCAAAGTCGAAGAAATCTTGTTCGTGCGATACACATGAGAAACGTTGAAGTCTCAAAAAACGATTCTCCAAAACAACAAAATGTTTTCTATGTCGAAAGGAAGGACACTTTGCAAAAAAAAACTCTCCAAACAAATCTGCAAGAAAACACAATATCTCATCAACTAGATATTCAATATCGCACCAGAAATCGACTTCGATGTTCATGACCTGGAGTCAGTTATATCTTATGATAGTGACGACAATGATGTTATTTGTGGTTACTCGGAATATGACAATTCTTCTGAGTCATCTCCCGATGAAGATGACGAATGTTGTTTCAAGATCATAAAAATGCCACTACATGACAAAATACAAACTCCACATTTACAAGTAACAATCTTTGAGCCATCTTGTCAAGAAAACCCAGTTCACGCCATTGCATTCATAGACACATGATGTTGTCGTCATTTCTTCTTACATTTTAATAAACTCTTGAAAGACCAATCCTTCAATTGCGAATAAACTTGGGATTATTGTGAAGGCTTTGTAGAGATTTTCCATCTTATTCCTCGTGGTTCGATCAGAATATTGAAGTCTTTCTTTAAGGCGTAGTATGAATCAAATCCTAATATTAGATACTTTCCAGGTGCAGTAGAACCAAGTACTTCAGTAGTGATGTGACATCCGAAAAAGTTCAATTGTTATTGGTTTTTACATAAGCTTGATAGTCAATGAGCTAGAGTTTGCAACATGAAACTCTTGTTGATGAGGTAAACACATAGACAATGAAAAAATTTTGGAGTTCATTATCGATGTATGGGCCCCAGTGTCTATGAATGCAATGGGATGAACTGGGTATTCTTGACAAGATGGATTGAATATTTTCCCTGGTAAATGTAGAGTTTGTATTTCGTCATGTCGCGGTATTTTTGTGATCTTGAAACAACACTCGTCATCTTCATCAGGAGATGACTCTGGAAAATTGTCATATTCCGAGTAACCACAAATAGCATCGTTGTCGTCAATATCAGAAGATTGAACTGACTCCGTGTCATGGCCTTCGAGGTCGATTTCTAGTACGATATCGGATATCGAGTTGATGAGATATTGTTTTTTCTTTGCGGATTTTTTTGGACAGTTTTTTGAAAAGTGTCATTCTTTCCGACATAGAAAGCATTTAGTTGCTTTTTGAAGCTTTGTTTCTTTCGTTCGAAAGAACCTCTTGCGCCTGATTTTGGTGGAGTGCTTTGAAAATCATTTTTTTGAATCTCCGACGTTTCTCATGTGTATCGCACGAACAAGATTTCTTAGACTTTGAAAACTTGATTGATAAATCTGGTGTGACACATATTTTGGATAGTTGCTTTGATCTATCCATGAACTCCATACATAACTCTTTTTGTTTGCAGAGTTTATCGAGTGTTCTGAATACATATTGCTAGATTTGACCGATGAATTTTTTTTCGATTGTTTGTCTTTGGTCTTTGATGTATAACTTAGTTTTTTGACTAAGATAGTCATCAATGGAGGAGAACTAAATGTGCTTTAGGCTTGGATTGTTAGGGCCGTTAAGAGCGTAGTACCTTCGTCTTTGCTTTTCGAAGTGTTTTGCAAGATCACTCTTTCTTAATGAACAACACTTTGCTAAGAAGAACTCTTCTTGTATTTGTTCTTTTTGGTGTGTAGGCGTACCGATTAATTCTCCGTGAATTTTTCCAAGAAGCAACGGTATCGTTTGATAGATTTGTTGTTTTTATTCACCGAGTGAATTCCATCATTCTTTAAGTGTGCCATATAATCCTACGGTGAATTGTTGGATCACCAAATGCAAAAGAGATGTAATGGCTTCTGAATTCATCCATGCATGGAATTTATCTGGACGGTCATTCCATTTATCGAAGCGAATGTCATCGAACGTGAATACCATAACATTTGAAGCAAAATGCTTATTTTGCATTTCTTGTCTAGGAGGTGCATAGTTCATATCTTCATCACTTAAGTAGACTTCATTGATATTTGGCTCTTTTTAGAGTGTTTGATCCATTTCCAACTGCAAATTGTCTTGGTAGAGATTCTTCATCCGCTTTGGTTTTATAGTCATTGGAGCTTGTATCCGAGAGGTGGCTGATCTTTGCGATTGGTCGTGAAGATGAGGACTGAAGATTTCCCTGAGTTGTTCGCGATTGATCAAATATTTCTGAGGTTTTGCCAAAAGAACCAAGCAGTCTGGTTATCGAGAATTCGATAATTCCAATGTATTTTTCCTTATTCTTTTTATCTTCAAAAAATCATGACTGGAAAATGACGTAAGAGTCGATCTTTTAGTTGTGTTAACTTGAAATTCTAATTATTTCTGTCTTTGAGGCTTTGGTCAAGTCAGTTTTGTCTTTGGGTAGTTAATTGAAGTTGAGCTATAGCGAGATGTAAAAACTTCATCAGAGGATAGAAACCCGGGTAGTGGAGATCTTGTCTTTTGAGTTTCATAACCTGAGAGAAATCCAGGAGAGTAGGATCCTTGATATATTAGAATCCATGATGATGTACTTCCAAAATGATTGAAGTATGTATTTGTTTATCGATGATTATGAATCATACCCTTTAGGCTTTTTTGGAGATCTTTTAATTGATTTTTGATTTTTAGGCTAGCCGTCTCTGCTTCTTTATTACGGAATTGAGTTGTATCTACCATCATGTGTTCCGCCATGTACATCATTTCTTGATGGAGTTTGTTAAGTCGTCCATGTATCTATGTTATTGAACCTTGAAGGATGTGTAACCTTTTGTTGTAATCTTCGGTCAATTGATCAACTTTATGATTTATCGTTGAAAAATATTTGATTCTAGACGATGAAATTCTCTATTTGCCTGTTGAAGACATTTTTTGATTGACTTAGTTAGTCGGAACCAGAAGAGTTGATAGTTTGAGAAAGAACTTTTGGGCTATGAGCGATGTTATTCTTAATGAAATCTTCTTGTGGAGAAAATCATCCAGATTTGTCATTATGATTTGATGTTTTGGCTCCTCCCTTCTGTCAGAATATTACACTATAAAGTCATGCTTTCCTTCGCTAAGCGGACCAAATGAAGTGTCTCCTTCGAGATACCTTTTATAGAGTGGGTCCTTCTTTTTTCGCTGACGTCTGCGAATATCCTCATCGGATTCGTAATCTGCTTATAGGCAAGCAGTACAAAGACAAATATCAAAGTACTAGTGACCATTTTCATTCAGAAAATGATAGACTACCATTCAATCTTGATCAAAAGAACTTGGTTTGAAAATTTATTGTTTCGTTGGACCGTAGAAGTCTATTTCATCAATTTGTATCATAAACTGAGTGAATAATTGCTTCCAAAATGACGATGATCGAGGTTTTTCAAATTTGATTTCGGTTATTTCGTCATTTTGAGAATAAAAACTTGCTTTTGACGATTGAACATGCGACTGGTTAGCTTGATAAATTTTTCATAACTCGTCATCCAAGATTCTAGTAGTCGGCGTAGTAATTTTTTGCGAGATATCTGTTGGGGGATATGTATTGAGTTGGGTGCTTGAGACGCAGATTAGACTTTGAGATATAGTGTTTCATCGGATGAGGTAACACAAGATCGAGAGAGTGATCTTGTATTCGGTAGATGATCTGATGATGTACGGTAGCTACTCTACTTTTTCTTGTATAGGTGCTCCGATTAGTTGAAGTTGAACCTTGAGCGTCTTTAAGAGATTGAGTCTTTTAACGAAGCATTAAAATTTGGAAACAATGTTATGAATAATGTTCATGCATTTAATGTAGTTTGAACCGTTCTGATGCAAGCTTGTTTATATGACTTTAATCGAAAGTAGATTAAAGTTATTCGTGCTATGACTAGTAGTCATTTTCTTGCATGTAAGGTCAAATCAATTCTTACTACACCAAAGTGAAGATGAGTATAACCATATTGTTGTCACAATCTAGGTAGGTTCTCTGGGATGTTCAGAAAGATAAATTATTCTTCTTTCGTGGCAGGAACTTGGCAGGATGAGAATTTGTTGGACTAGACATATGTTGAGATAAGCTTGAAATAAAGCTTAGGTCACAAGTTACCTAATCCTTGAGTGTTAAGGATATTTGTATGGATTAGAATTTATCTAAGTTTGTTATTCCTAATGAGTTTAGGATAGTTAAGTTGATATATAAGGAGATACCATTGTGTGGTATAACTTATGAGTTGTGAGCCTTAGTTTTGAGTTATTTTCTAAAGGCAATAAGAGTTGAGTTCTTATTAATTTGTGTTTGATACAATAAGTGGTATCAGAGCTTCAGCAAAGATATGGGAGAAGTGATTCCAGTGACGACTAAAAGAGAAGGCGGAGGAGGAGGTCCCTCGTCTATACAATGTCCGATGCTTAACTCGAGCAATTACACGGTTTGGTCCATGAGAATGAAAATTATGCTTAAAGTTCACAAAGTCTGGGATGTAATAGAAACAGAGGCGACAGATAGTGATAAAAGCGATATGGCTACCGCTTTGTTGTTTCAATCCATCCCCGAGGCCCTCATACTTCAAGTCGGAGAACTTGATACAGCGAAAAAAGTGTGGGAGGCAATCAAATTAAGACATATGGGAGCTGAGAGGGTAAAAGAAGCACGACTTCAAACACTAATGGCTGAGTTTGATCGGCTAAAGATGAAAGACTCTGAAAGTATCGATGATTTTTCAGGAAAACTCTCAGAACTTTCATCAAAATCAGCTGCATTAGGTGCTATTATTGAAGAACCAAAGATTGTTCGAAAGTTTCTTAAGTGTCTCCCACGTAAAAAATACATACAAATCGTGGCATCTTTGGAACAAGTTTTAGACCTAAATACCACGAGCTTCGAAGACATAGTAGGACGATTAAAAGCATACGAAGAACGTATCTCTGAGGTAGAAGAAGTTGAAGAAGAACAAGGAAAACTGATGTATGCAAATTCAGAAGGACAAACTAATCAGTATAACCGAAACTACAATGGGCAATCAAGTAACTATAATCAGACAAACCACGACTATAACAGAGACTATAGAAACAGGAATCGTGGAGGACGATTTTACAATAATAGAGGGAGGGGTCGTGGTCGATATTTCGATACATCAAAGATTATATGCTATCGGTGTGACAAAGCAGGTCACTTTGCTGCAGATTGTCCGGATCGACTTTTGAAACTTCAAGAAACTCAGGAAACAGATAATACAGAAACACAAGATGCAGAGGAGCTCATGATGCACGAGATTGTCTTACTGAATGAAAGAAATATAACACCTGAGAAATACGAAACAAACACTGGAGGAGAAAATATATGGTACCTAGACAATGGGGCGAGCAACCATATGACGGGAGCTAAGAGATATTTCTCGTATGTCGACACCTCTATTACTGGAAAAGTTAGGTTTGGAGATGACTCGAGGATGGATATCGTAGGCAAGGGAACCATAAGTTTTGTCGACATGAAAGGAGAATCACGGAAGATGTCAGATGTGTACTATATTCCTGAATTGAAGAGTAATATAATTAGTCTTGGACAGGCTACCGAAGCTGGATGCGAAGTAAGAATGAGAGGAGAACAACTTACTATGCTTGATCAGTACGGTAATCTACTTGTTACAGCAATCAGGTCGAGAAACCGCCGGTACAAAGTTCGAATGGATGTCAACTCAGACACAAACCTGCATCTATCAGCAACAAGTGAGTCAAATAAATGGCATGCAAGGTTAGGGCATGTGAATACAGAGACAATGAAGTCAATGATAGCAAAGGAACTTGTGCTAGGAATTCCAAATATAAGCGTCGAGAAGGAGATATGTCGATCGTGTTTAATGGGAAAGCAAGCTAGAAGAGTATTTCCTCAAGCAACACAATATCGAGCCCATACGAGATTGCAGCTTATACATGGTGATCTTTGCGGACCAATAAGTCCAAGCACACAAGCTGGGAAACAATATATTTTCGTACTCATTGACGATTATTCAAGATACATGTGGAGTATTCTTATGCAAGAAAAGAGTGAAGCTTTTGAAAAGTTTAAAAAATTAAAGAACCTGGTTGAGCAAGAAACTAAAGAGAAGATTCAAGTGTTTAGAACAGACAGAGGTGGGGATTTGTGTCTAACGAGTTCAACAAGTACTGCGAGAATGCTGGAATAAAAAGACATCTCACAGCTCCGTATACACCACAGCAAAACGGAGTGGTTGAAAGAAAAAATCGAACACTGCTAGAGATGACAAGGAGCATAATGAAGCACATGAGACTGCCAAACTATTTTTGGGGTGAGGCAATTCGACACTCAACATATCTACTCAATAGAATCGCAACAAGATCTCTAAAGGAACGAACTCCATACGAATTGTTCCATGAAAAGAAACCAAATATTAGCCATCTTAGAGTCTTTGGGTGCATCGGATATGCAAAAGTTGAGAAGGCACAGCTTAAGAAGCTAGATGATCGCTCAAGAATGCTTGTGAACCTAGGAACAGAACCTGGTTCTAAGGCCTATCGCCTATACGATCCTGAAAATCGCAGAGTGATTGTTAGTAGAGATGTCGTGTTCGACGAAACACGAGGTTGGGACTGGGAGAAAACCAGTCACAAACAGAGACAACCCGAGCAGTTTACGATTAGTCTTGGTACACACGGGAATCATGGCGTTGGTGAAGGCTTTAATTCGCCTGATATCGGAGATCCGAGCAGGAGACTTGAAGAAAACATTGATACTCAGGATATCCAACCAACGACAGAAGCAGAGACATATAATAATCCTCAAACAGAGGAAGAAACAGAGCAGCCCGCTCTGAGACGATCAGAACGTCAAAGACAGCAACCTAAATACTTGGACGATTACATTCTTCTTGCAATAGAGGACGTAGACAGACTGCTACTATGTCTCGACAATGAACCATTTAGTTTCAGAGAAGCAAGAGAATCAAGGGAATGGACAAAAGCATGTGAAGATGAGATTGAATCTATTGTAAATAATGATACATGGGTCTTAGTCGAGCTACCGATTGGAGTAAAGCCAATTGGCTTAAAGTGGGTTTTCAAGATAAAACGAAATTCGGATGGAAGTATAAATAAGTTAAAAGCTAGACTTGTTGCAAAAGGATACGTTCAACAGTGTGGAGTTGATTTCGATGAAGTCTTTGCTCCAGTAGCTCGTCTAGAAACAATCCGACTTCTTATAAACCTCGCAGCAGCAAACGGATGGGAAGTGCATCATCTTGATGTAAAAACTGCGTTCCTTCACGGCGAGCTAAAGGAAGTTGTATATGTCTCGCAGCCTGAAGGATTTGAGAAGAAAGGACACGAAAACAAAGTCTACAAGCTCAATAAGGCGTTATATGGACTGCGACAGGCACCGAGAGCCTGGAATACGAAGTTGAATAGCATACTCACAGAGATGGAGTTCAAGAAGTGTACAAAGGAACCGTCTGTATACAGAAAGGTGATAAACAAGGAACTCCTAATAGTTGCAGTATATGTGGACGACTTGTTCGTGACAGGAACAAGTCGATCAGTCATTGACGAGTTCAAACAGAGAATGTCTTCGAAGTTTGACATGAGCGATCTCGGGAGTTTGACCTATTATTTAGGCATCGAAGTGAAACAACACAGTGAAGGTATAACCTTGAACCAGAAGAGGTATGCATTAAAAATTTTAGAAGAAGCTGGTATGAGTCAATGCAACTCAGTATCCACACCGATGGAATCAGGATTAAAGCTTTGCAAAGCCGAAAACGAAAGAGAAATTGATGCCACAAGCTTTAGGAGGAATGTTGGTTGTCTGCGATACCTGATCCACACACGACCAGACTTGGCCTATTGCGTTGGAGTACTCAGCCGTTATATGCACACACCAAAGGACTCGCATGGTGCTGCAATGAAACAGTGTTTGCGGTATCTTCAAGGAACAACAAGTCTTGGACTGACCTTTCGTCGGGTAGCTTCTAAGGTACCAAAGTTAATCGGATACAGCAACAGTAGCTTCAATTCAGACCTCGATGATGGCAAGAGCACAACTGGTCATGTATTTTATCTTGGAGATAGCCCAATTACATGGTGTTCACAGAAACAAGATGTAGTTGCCTTGTCCTCTTGTGAAGCGGAGTTTATGGCTGGAACTGAAGCTGCACGACAAGCACTATGGCTGCAAGAGCTGTTAAGTGAGATCACAGGAACTCCATGCGAGAACGTCATCATACGGATTGATAACCGTTCTGCTATTGCCTTAACCAAAAACCCTGTCTTCCATGGGAAGAGTAAACACATACACTCTCGTTATCATTTTATAAGAGAGTGTGTGGAGAAAGGACAAATTGAAGTTGAACATGTCCCGGGAAATGAACAGAAGGCGGACATCTTGACTAAAGCATTAGGAAGAATCAAGTTTATAGAAATGAGAAACTTGATTGGTGTACAAGACTTGGAGAAAATGAATTTCAAGCTTAAGAGGGAGAATGTTGAGATAAGCTTGAAATAAAGCTTAGGTCACAAGTTACCTAATCCTTGAGTGTTAAGGATATTTGTATGGATTAGGATTTATCTAAGTTTGTTATTCCTAATGAGTTTAGGATAGTTAAGTTGATATATAAGGAGATATCATTGTGTGGTATAACTTATGAGTTGTGAGCCTTAGTTTTGAGTTATTTTCTAAAGGCAATAAGAGTTGAGTTCTTATTAATTTGTGTTTGATACAATAACATACTCCACTACTATTCGGTTGGAGAATGGTTTTATGGGGTCACGAACACCCTTGACTGAAAAGGTGCCAGTTTTTTTTGCAAAGTATTTGTATGGATTTACCAGACAAAAGATAGTTTCGGGTAGTTGATCAGCCAAAACATTCTCGATTTGTATAGAGAATTAATATTAGGGAATTTGTCGCAATAAGATTTCTAGGTGATTTTTTAGAAAACTAAGATTTTGATTTTTTTTAATACCATAATACCCTTATAATATCCTTTTTATACCAATTTAATTTGAATTAGAAAATAATCTATTAATATTAATTAATAATTAATAATTAAAAAATGACACTTCAAAAACGAAAAAAAAACTAATAAAAACGAAAAAAAGAAACTCTAAACAAGCCCTAAATAAACCATAAACCCCAAATAAACTCAAACTCTAAACAAATCTTAAACCATAAATAAACCCAACCTCTAAACAAACCCTATATCCCAAATAAACCCAAACTCTAAACAAACCCTAAAACCCAAATAAACTCACACACTAAACAAACCCTAAACCCCAAATAAACCCAAACTCTAAACAAACCCTAAAACCCCAAATAAACCTCAAACTCTAAACAAGCCCAAACAAACCCTAAACCCCAAATAAACCCAAATTCTAAACAAACCCTAAACCCCAAATACACTCAAACTTTAATCAAACCCTAAATCCCAAATAAACCCCAACCTCTAAACAAACCTTATACCCCAAATAAACCTCAAACTCTAAACAAACCCTAAACAAACCCTAAACCCCAAATAAACCCAAACTCTAAACAAACCCTAAACAAACCCTAAACCCCAAATAAACTCAAATTCTAAACAAACCCTAAACCCCAAATAAACTCAAACACTAAACAAACCCTAAACCCCAAATAAACCCAAACTCTAAACAAACCCTAAAACCCCAAATAAACCTCAAACTCTAAACAAGCCCAAACAAACCCTAAACCCCAAATAAACCCAAATTCTAAACAAACCCTAAACCCCAAATAAACCCAAACTCTAATCAAACCCTAAATCCTAAATAAATCCAAACTCTAAACAAGCCCTAAACAAACCCTAAACCCCAAACTCTAAACAAGCCCTAAACAAACTCTAAACCCCCCAAAAAAAGAAATTCTAAACAAACCCTAAACCCAAATAAACTCAAAGTCTAAACAAACCCTAAACCCCAAATAAACACAAACTCTAAAGTGCTATTGGATTAATGCATTATGCTTAGGCAGTTCTCTAAAGTGCTAGCGAAGAGAAAAGATTGTGGGAGGAGGAGAAAATATTCTTTCAAATATTTAGGGTAGATTTAGTTTAGATTTAGGAAACATCTCTAACCGAATATGGAAGTTTCCATATTTTCGTATTTCCCTAGAATATGTAATCTACCTTACGTACAATAAAGTAGAGTAAGTGTGATACAAATTGTACCATAAGCGTCACATCAGGTAAAAGGCAGAACAGGTTACGACACAAACTCTAAATAAGGTAAATTAATGAGTTGGGGCTATAAATCATTATCAAACCGTATGTAGACCTAAGACATCTTTCTTGATTATAACGTAATGAATTCTATCATAATTAGAATATGCAATAAATGTTAGTTTACGTCTTATATCTTAGATATACCTATGTATAAATTTTAGTATCTCATTTCTGGACTAAGTAGATTACCAGAATGCGTACTCTAACCATAGTTAGAATATAAAATAAAATTTAATTCCATTTAAAAAAAAAAAAATTAAATATATATATTGTCATACTTATGTTTTCAATAGTTTTCATATTTTTTAACATTTTTAGAATTCAGTTTACTAGTTTTTCATATAAGAAGGGTAAAACTTGTCCAGAATTGCGCAAAATATGAAAAGTCCTATAAGGACAAATAAAAATTAAAAGTGTCTCTTTTTCCAATTTTCCCTTAATATTATAGGAGGAAGGACGGCATTTGATTTTAGGAAGAGTGGAAATTTCAAAATGAGAATTGATGAATGAAATATGCGAAGTATACATTTTTGAGAGAGTTGTTTTCCAAAATTCTTAAAACAATTAGTCATAAACAATGATTCTATCAATTATAACGCAAGCATGTAGGCTCTGATACCATTATGCACAAAATAAGTGGTCAATAGTGTTGACAGATGAGGCTTGGTAACTTCCAGGTATAGGGAGCGATATAGGCACTACTCTGGTTGTCGATTTGCTCGACCACTGCTTGGAAATTACTTCTTCACGAAAGTCGTGTTGACATAGTCGTGTTGACAGAACCGTTTATGCTTAATTACATTATTTGTCAGAATCGCGTTTTACGAATGGAAGATAGAAATCAAAGATATGATAAGGTTTGAAAAACTTGGGAACTTAGAAAAACATTATAGAGAGAAATTTAGAGACAGGGTTTTGTTGAAATTATT
The DNA here is from genome assembly GCA_012274485.2 of Sinapis alba. Classification (NCBI taxonomy): domain Eukaryota; kingdom Viridiplantae; phylum Streptophyta; class Magnoliopsida; order Brassicales; family Brassicaceae; genus Sinapis; species Sinapis alba. Next base: position 635,407 of record MU106271.1, on the reverse strand, counting down.
TGATCACATTTCACAATGGGGGTGGGTATACACATATTTATAGATGAGGACAAGATGTTGATCTAAGCGCTTACCTCAGTGATTACATCATCCGTTACATCATGCTTACATAAGTTTACAGAGACTACATCATCGCTTACATCATTATTGATTATTTTAAACACACTTATTTTACATAATTAAACATTGATATTGACTTACTTAGTGGTTTATCTCAAACTCGATGATTTGTTTGTCGCAGCATCAGTAGTGATTGTCTGGACATGTCTAATCTTCTTTTGGTTCTTCGTAAGATTTATGCAGACTGTTAACAGTCGGACTTTAATGTTGAACATTTTTCCGATTTCATCAACATTCATTGAGATATCAGGGAATTATGAGTCTTGGAAGTATTATGGCGGGTATTCTTGGGACTGAGGATCGTGTTTTATTATCTTCAGAACCTTTAGAACAGTTGGTGAATTTATTGTTTTTCTATGAAAAATTAAAGATCTTCGTCGAGGCTTATTTGGTAATCGCTTAGATAATAAATCTATTTTGAGATAAAAGAAATAGGAAATGTTTTGCATGGCACTACGAAGACAAAATGCATAAGTCTAAAAGTCTTAATATGCCTTGTTATCGTTGATGTTAAAATTTGGTCGAATTCCTCGTTGATAGTCGTTGTGATGAATGAGGGTCGGTAGTGCATGGATCTTGTTTGTCTAGTTATTGACTTGTACGGGATAATGAAAGACGTATATCGTGTGAGGATTAAAAAGGGATTGAGACTTCCTTGACCATTTAACTTCTTAAACGGTAAACCTGACGATTTTACTGATTTTCAATTTTCTTCTCCAAATGGGTAATGGTGCAAACCATGTTAGAATGTTGAGAAGAAATCTTTTTATCCTTGTTGAACGTTGATGTATTGATATAGCCATTGGATATCAAAAATTATACATATAGTGTAGATCGAGGAAAGATACGAGAGGAAACATAAAACTTTTTCTGCCATATATAGGCATTTTCGATTCTGTAAAGATGTGCAAACGGACTATCAAGGTGAATTCCAATTGGTCAAATAAGATGATTGTTGATTTCGTATCTTGACATGATGATTGATTGGTAGAAGAAAATCTTATCGTGGAGGTGTTTCATGTAGAGCTTTCCTGTTGATAAGTTCATAAGCGTCGTCGGGCTTTTGGATGCGAAGTTATAGTTATTCCTTGCAGAAGAACTCTCCGTCATTTATATTTCTTTTATCAGGATTATACTGAGTATATCAGCAAAAGTATTCTTTGTACCCTTTAAATGGACGGATTCAAAATCGTGCTTTGAGAAACATTCGCTCCATCGTAATAATTGCTAATGTGAGATCATTTTTTGCTTGAATTGTAATATCTTTGAGAAAGAACATATTTATTTCAATGCGAATTTTATATCTTATCAGATGGAACTTGAACTTCTCAGTAGCCTTTTTGACCGCCAATATTTCTTTGAACATGGAGTGATAATGCATGTCAGAATCTTTAAAGCATCCAATTTTGTATCCATATATTAGACGTTTCCCATTTATCTCTTCAAATAAAATGGCTCCCCAATAGTTGTCACTCGCGTCAGTCTGTAAAATGAGAATTCCTTTGGAGGAAATCTTTAAAGGAAGTAGCTTATGAACCTTTAATTTTAGGCTTCTGACAACATTTGTTTGTCGGTTTGTCCATTGTGGTGGATTTGTTGTCAGCATCTTTTGTAGTGGTCTCATCAATTGTGAAAGTTACAGGATAAAGTCGCCAACGTAATTGATTCCGCCAATGAATTATTGAACTTGTAGTTCTGTAAGATTTTCGTCAAGAAAATCAAAAAGCGATATAGCAAGATAAGCTTGTGGTGAAAAGTTACCATTCATAATTTGTATTCCAAAGAAGTCGAAGTCGATGTTGAGCTGGACTATAACTATTTTTCAGACCGAGAATATAATTCCATATTGCATGACAATTTATTGAAACTGTTGAAGAAGTTGGATGTGTTCATTCTCATTTGATGAGAATAGAAGGATGTCGTCGATATATATATCAAGACTGTATGGAGGAAATGTTTGAATATACAGAGAATCGCTTGTTGGAATAGGGATGGTGCGATTTTGAGGCCGAAAGATAAAACGTTTCATTAAAGATGTCGACTCGGTAGACATAATGCAGTGTTGTACCTTTCTTCAGGATGAACACCAAGTTGCCAGAATCAAGACTTAAAATCAACTTTTGAAAATAGTGTTACTCCTTAAAGACGTTGAAGAAGCGCTTTTCTGTTTGCTAGCGGAAATTTGATGTCTTGCATGTACTAATTTAATGGTTTGTAGTCGATGACTAGTCTGAGCTTTTCTCTTGTTTGTTCGGTACGGTTGTTGATGTGAAACGCTTTGCATGCCCATGAAGAATTAGTTGTTAAAACTATTCATTGTCTTATTACCTGATCATATTCGTTATTTGCATGTTTTAACAGTGTAGGTAGCATTCATGCATGGTTCGCCGTTGTTGGAGTGGTGTGAATATTCTCTTTGAATGGTAATGAAACGAAGAATTCTGAGTTTAACCATAGTGAGTTGCTATATTTTTGGAGGAATTCTGTGTGGGATTCCGCACATGATGTTATCGTCATTTCTTCTTTGATTTTAGTAAACTTTTGAGAGACCAATCCTTCAATTATGAATAAAAGTGAGATTGTCGTGAAAGTTTTGTAGAGATTTTCTCTCTTATTCCTCGTGGTTCGATCGAAATATCGAAGGCCTTCTCAAAAGTGTAATATGAATCCCATTCCAATAGTAGATCTTTTCCAGTTGCAGTAGAACCAAATACTTCAACAATGATGTAACATTCAAAAAAAAATCAATTGTTATTGGTTCTGAGTTGAATTTGATGGTCAATGATCCAGAGTTTGTAACACGAAACTCTTATTGACGAGGTTTTTATCGCATGAACCGTTAAATTGCATTTTTTGATGTAATATTTTCACCAAAATTAAAAAATCAAGTGGTAAAATTATTTAATAAAATTATTATAATAATATTAATAGATGATTAGACAAAAAAATAATCATGTTTTTGTTAAAATATGTAGATGTAAAATCTTTAAAACTAACTAAACAAACAAAGATTCATCAGATGCATTATCAAGATGAACAAGCAAAAGTTAAAAAGAACAACCGAAAATTGAAAGAAACATGTAGATAGAAAGGGGCACATGAGTTAACGAATAATCTGAGTCTTAGCAAGAACAATTTCACAGTGATAGTAAAAATATAGGTTTAATTTGTATTTCAATATATATATAATTTAGACTAGTATCATAGTTCTGTCAGGTAATTTAAATGTCTTTTGAGAAAAAAGCTCTAAAACAGAATGCTGTCACAGTCTAAATAAGTTTTCTAGAACGGATTATCGATGAAACATAAGAGCTGAAAAAGGTGTCTAAGCTACATACGAGTCGTAAAAAATGTTTTTGTAATGGGACCTTGTTGGTAAAATAAGTGGTGAGATTTTCCCTGGAATAAGCTATAATTCATCTGCATCATCGTCGTTGTCCTCATCTTCTGAATCTGTTTCACTGAATTTAGAATGCAAAATACGGAACCATATCACATTTCGAGAAAATAAGATTGTGAGATTCTGTTATCCTCACTGATGATGTTTTTTTATATACTTACAGATTCCCCTTCAAGATGGAAATATGGAAGATGAATAATTATTTTACTAACCTTGATTTGCTGCAGTGAGTACTTAAAGTTTGACAAAGAACCTTGCGAGCATCTCCTACTTTTAAGGATCCATTCTTTATTACCTCAGCAAGCTGCCATCCCTCATCAACATCAACGAAATTTGGTGTAACTCTACTCGTTACTTTAAGAGGAAGTTCAGCAGCAAGTTTACCTCATCTTCCGTTTCCTCCAGCAATCTGTGTTAATAATCAATTACATATTCGATTTTACAAGAGTTTGAAGAAATATTAAGCTGGAACAAGATACTGCGGATGTTCTCTATTGTCTTACCTTCCGCAGTAAGTTGAAATGTCATTTGCATGCGCTTTAGCTTCTTGTTTATCTATGAAAACACACAAACGCGGAACATTAATCCCAAACAAGTCTTTAAACCTACTAATATAACTAGAGATAAAGACTTCACAGCCACAATCCTTCTTCCAGAATCTTCCTCGAAGAAGCACCTAAGCTTAATTTATTAAATAACATTATTGATGCAGCTGGAGAAGCCAGATGTGTGATGAACAGATTGCAAAATTTAAAAGGAAAAAGATATTACTTGTTAGATTGTCAAAACTTTCCACTTTGACCCATTCTCTATTTTTAGATTCCACCTGCAGAAATGTGGGAGTTAGAATCGAATTGATGAATACGCAAAGATCAAAACGGGAATTATACACGAACTTGGCTTACCTTCCGTAGAGTATAGTCCTGCATTCTATCACACAGCCCGTCCAACAAATCAACCACCCTCAAGTCGCTCATTCTATTTGAATTTGAAAAAGAAATATACATATACAGGGACAAATTAACAAATGGTTAAGAAAAATTGTTAGATTATTCGCCTTTCATCATAGCTCCTAACTACTAATCCATGTTATATTTTTGAAAGCAATCAAGCATTCTCTTGTCTCATGTGTCCAATGAAGTATTACAAAAAGTCTAAGCAGACAAGGATGTGTGATTGACGTACCTATAATCAATAACTTTTCCTTCGCGCTGGCCTTTAGAATTGAGTCGGTTTCTCAAATCAAGATGGTTTCGTGGTTTTTCCTGTTTAAGACAACACATCAAAAGGTAGAAACAGAAACAGTGAGGCTTCGAATACTATTGTGATTTTGTATTACCTTCAAGAGCTGCGACTCCAATTCCTCCTGTACAGCATCGAGACCCCATATTAGTGTGAGGGCAGTAGATCAGAGACTAGGGAAATAAAACATCGAGAGAGATTCCGAGCGAGCATACCACGACGGCGTTGCAAGCAGCACATTTGTCATCAACGGAGACTCCAACGGAGCAAATGGTGATAAAAACTACGGTGAAGATCACCAGCTTCGCCATCCTTCGATTTCTACCTTCGGATCGGTCGCAAATTAGTTTTAACTTTTATAGGTAAGAAAACACGTCATCGCTATGCTTTGAACCAATGATATCACGATTTGTAGCCACGTACACACCCCTCTAGACTTGTTGCCAACGTTAATAACGATTTTTATCAATTTAAATTATTTATTATTCTTTTTTTAAAAAAAAAAACACAGGTTATATTAGGAGCAATTCTCTTGAATAACATTTTTTTTGAAAATTTATTTTTTATTTTTATTTTTTAAAATTTGAAACTCTAACCCCAAAACTTCACCCATCTATCTTATTAAAAGGGAAATACCCAATTAAAAATGTCCCTAAGTTTTTATACTTATTTACACTTCTATGCCATTGAAAATTAAATAAACTATTTACTTAAATATTTATCTTTTTCAGTTCATTTATTATGTTTTACTTAGTTTCCTATTTTAATATTTATCTTTCTAATTTATTTATTGTGTTTTAATGCTTGTAATTATATATATATATATATATATATATATATATATATATATATATATATATTATGATCTTAAAGTATAAGTAACATCAATATAAAAATTTAAATAAAATTAGAGAACTAAACTAGAAATATAAAGTTAAATATACATAAATTTGGTTATTTTTGGATATTCATTCGGGTTTGGATATTACCTGTGCGGGTTTGGATATTACCTGTGCGGGTTTGGATATTACCTGTGCGGGTTCGGATATATAATCTCTCATAATTCAATACTTGTTCGGATATTTTGCTACTTCGATTCGGATTTTGGTTTGGGTTTTCCGAGTCAGATTCAGATACGGGTTTAGAAAATATTTGTTTTAACACACAAACAAATTATTTTTAAGATCACATAACATTTTAATTACATCATTCAATAAAAGAAACCTAAACTTAATACCCGCATTGGCGCGCGGGTCCAAATCTAGTTAACTTTAAACCCTACGTCTAGATTTGTTAACCCTAAGAATATAAGTGTAATTTACCACTTTAATAAAATATTTTGGTCACTTTCTTCTTTGTGTATTATTTTGTGACAAAAAAATTTTTAGAACTAATCTAAAGTATTTCTCTTATCTATTTATCAAATAGTCTATATTTGTATTATAAAGTGGTTGTCCATAAATTTACATAAGTAAATATGATATGAAATATTATTGGGGAAATTAATAAGAACAACCTAAATATTGATTTTAACCCTAAAAATAGATCTCATATTCAATTAATTGTAAAACCAACCTAAAAGGGCGACAAAAGTAGTATTTAGTCCTTATGATCAAATAAAAAAACAGAAAGTTATTTTACGATTTTGTCCTTCATAAGTCTGCACCGTATAAAAAGAAGTTTGCACATATGTAGACATCTTAAATAGTCTACATTGTAGACCTATTATGTAGTCTGCATCGTGATTTAGTTTAATAAATTAATTTTAAAAATGTTAAAAAAATATTTTTTGTAAATTTTTTATATTAATCATCAACATAAGGGTTAATATAAAGTTTCAGAATTAAAATTTTATATAATTGAACATCTTAAAAGAATATAGATTGATTTGGTAACATGTGTTAGACAATGTCTATGGTTTAACAACAAAAAGTGGTAACATGTTATGTCTTTAGAGGTTAGATTCTTAGGGTTAGAATATAGATTGATATTTTTTCTTTGTTTTATTGATTTAAATTTGCATATTAGTGTCGAATAGTTTATATTTGGGAATTTGTCAAAAATACCACTTTTCTAATACCACATTTCATTTATATCTTAACCAACCTTACCATTAAAATTTTAATAGATAAAGTACCATTATACCCCTAATTAATCAAACATAAACTTATTCTCTATTCTCCCACGATCTCTATTCTTCTTGTCCGATAAGATTTGACGATTCCGATGAGATTCGAAGTTTCCGGTGAGATTCGAAGTTTCCGGCGAGATTCGACGATTTCCCTAGCGAGATTTGACGATGCTGACGTCCGACGAGATTTGGCGAAGATTACAAGCTCAAACGAACAGAACAATCTCTCACAACGAACGCGTAACAAAGGTCAGAGAATAATATATAGTGATATTCGTCTCTTTCTGTAATTGTAGCTTTGTTTCTCAAAATCGATCGGTTTCTGGGAAAGGAGACGAAGTTTTTCTCAATGAAGTTTTCAAATCTCAGATTTATAAAACCTTATAAATATTTATCATTGAAGAACGTAGTGCCTATGTATTATCGTTTTTAATATGTCTTTGTTGATCCATCTTGTTTTGATTTGTTTTTTGTATTGAATATTTTCTATTCCTTCCTTGATTCCTATATGAGCATTTTTTTTTTGCAAGACCATTGTTAAAATGTGAGCAATTTGCTTGCAAGACCATTGCTAAGATGAAGCTTGTGAATAAAGAAGACATTATAATGTAAGAAGGGAAGTGCATATAATGCATCACCTGACTGGTCAGCCAAACATTGTGGAGCTTAAAAAAGCTTATGAGGATAAACATTATGTGCATTTGGTCATGGGGCTTTATGCAAGTAGAAAGTTGTTCCATAAGATTATTGCTACATGAAATTACTCAAAGATAGCAGCTGCTTTTTTATTGAGAACCATTGTTCAAATTGTGCTTACTTGTCATTCCTTGGAGATTATTCACAGGGATTTGAAGCCTGCAAAGAAATTTATGTTGCCGAACAAAGATGAGAACTCTCCTCTCAAACCATTGACTTTGGTCTCTCCGATTTCTACAATCCAGGAGATGTGCTCAAGGACATAGTGGGTGATGCTTATTACATAGCACCAGAGCCTTTGAAAAGAAATTATGAATCAAAAGCTGATATTTGAAATATTAGTGTCATATTGTATATTATCTTATGTGGTGTCTCACCCTTCTAGACTGGTAAATCGTCGAGTTGTACTTTTAACAATATCCTGAAATCCAGATTTATAAGTAATAATAATTCTACAAAAATGTAGTGTTCACTATCCGAAAATTTTAAGCTTAACCAGAATTATTCAAATAACATGTCCAAATAATTTTTATTTTCTTTTTGGATAACAGAAGGAAGCATATCCTAAAATTATTTGAACTCTTTTTTAAAAAAAAATTTTTATAAAGACTTATAAATCGCCGAGTTGTACTTTTCATAATATCCTTAAATCCAGATTTATATTTTATAAAGGTCTAAAAAAAAATTGGAACAAATTTAACTTTTAGTAAATAACGGTATGGTTAATGTTGTAAAGAGAAACTTATACACATTCTAAGACTGAATTGAACAACATATTCATATAAAATTATTTTTATAAATGTTTTATAACCTCTTATAAATTATTTACAAACCTGTATAAACCCTAGAACCTTATTTTATTAACTCTTATAATTTGTTTAATAAGCTATTCTAAATGGTTATAAACTCTTATAATTGATTTAAGATCTCCAATTTATTTCTAAACCTATATATACCTCTATAAACCTTATAAATTACATACATACCCTTATAAATGATTTATAAACTTTTATAATTTTTGTAATAAACATTTATAAATAGTTAATATACTTTATAAATTATTTTATAAGCCTTTATTGATGGTTTATAGACTCTTACAAATAATTTGTAAACCTTTATAAAAGGTTTATAAAGTTTATAAATTGTTTTCAATAAAATTTTATAAATAATTTATAAACTTTTATTAATTATTTATATATCTTTATAAAAATATTTTACAAACTCTAACAAATTATTTTTATAAGTCTTTATAAATTGTTATAGTCTCTTATAAATTATTTAAGAGACTTTTAAAGTGATTCATAAACCAAGAAGCCTTATAAATTATATGCATATCCCTTATAAATTGTTTTAAAACTTACATAACGTTTTTATAAATAGTTATAAATTGTTTATAGACTTTATTAATTGTTTTATAAAACTTTATAAATGGATTAGAAACTTTTACAAATAATTTATAAACTTTTATAAATAGATTATAAACTTTACACATTGTTTTATAAACTTCTATAAATGATTTATAAATATTTATTTGCTCTTCATTTTTATCTTCTTTCATGTATTATTGCCTTATATCATATGTTGCAAAAAGTAAATTCACAAATCCTTGTTCCCATTAGCTTTTCTTTATTTTAATCCTTGTTTAACTGTCAAAATCCATGTCATCAAGATCAGGAGGTGTTGGGTTCACGAAATGTTTGTATTCCTCAGGGAATCAAAACACTGTATTAACCACAAGAAGTAACAAAGATTAAACAATGTTTTAAAAGTCTCTACAAATCTTTAATTTATAATTTTATAAACCTTTGTAAAACTACATTTATAATCTTTTATAAAACACTCCACATTATTGACAAAGACATCGATTGGATAATAACTTTTGGTTTGTCTAGTGGTTCTGTTCCAGCTTCATGAATCCTCGGAGGTAATCTCAAAGATGTAAAAAGTTCATTGCTATCTAACTGCAAGACGAAATAAAAAGATAATGTTAAATTTTAATCATGGTCTAACGATACTTTATCCAAGCATAATATTCATGTATTTAGATAACAGTCTCACAAAGAATATATGATAATAAAATACAAGACTTATCAAATTCACACATTTATATGTTTTTTATATACATATATGACCAACTCTTGTTTACAAACTTCTTTATAAAACCTTGTAAAGCATTGAGTTGTATTATCGACAATATCCTAAAACCCAGATTTATAAGAAGTTATAATTCTTTAAAATACAATGTTCACTATCCGAAAATCTTTCTCCTAACCAGAACTATTCAAATGACAAGTCTAAATCAATCTTAATTTATTTATTTTTTTGGATAACAGAGGAACGAAAAACCTAAACTTACTTGAACCCAGATTTATAAAGATTTATAATTTTTTAAAAACTCAATGTTTACTACTATCGAAACTCTTTCCCTTAGATCGACATTTTCTAAACCAACTTTCGTTGATTTTTTTATAACAGAAAGAACAAATCAAAAAAATTACTTGAATCAAACAAAAAAAAATACACAATTAGAAACATATCGGTTTGAATCGTGGAGGGAAGCCAACATCTTTGAGGTTTTAATCGTGATTCTCGTAATCTCTTGTTGCCGGCTGTGTGTGAGAGAGTGATGATGGATCTCGACGGAGACGACGACAGTTCTCGACGTTTTGAGGTTTCGAGTCTTGATCTCGTCGCCCTCGCTCGATCTCGTCACCGTTGCTCATTGCCCTGAGAGATAAGATGATTTGTTCTCGTTGCAGATTTTTTTTTACAGAGAAGAGAAGAAAACGATGGCTGAGAAGAATAGATAAGTGTTAGATTAGTAATTCATCCATTAATAAATGGGGTATTTATGAAAATGACCTTCTATTGAAGGTAAAGATGAAGAATGGTACTAAATATGTGGTAAAAGTAAACTTTCCCCTTTATATTTTGTATATTTGATACAATGATTAAGAGTCTTTTGATTATCAAGCAAATTTAAGGTTTAAGTTTTGGGGTTTAGGGTTTCGTAGACTTACATTTCGGTCTACATGAATTAATGTTTACAAAAAAATATTTACAGAAAAATATTTATTTTTAGATTAAATTGAGTTTTTATATAAATAAAGATTTAAAATCATATATTATAAACAAAAAAATAAAGAAAAATGTATTATATTATATATAAATTATTAAAAAAGTAAAAGAATTAGGAAAATAAAAATATGTGCAGACTGACAAAGAAGTCTACACTCACCGAATTTAACCTAACCGAATTTAACCAACTTAATTGTAACCAAATCCAATTTAAAACAAACACTATCGATGCAAACTGACAAAGAAGTCTACACTCACCAAACTTTAATGGTTTAGACTGACAAAGAAGTCTTTCGCGTCATAAATTTAACCTAATTACAATTTTGTCTCTTCCTATATAAATGAAATTTACACAATCTCTCTCTAAAATGGCTACATAAGTTTTTAAAACTCTCACTTCTCTCCAAAAATCTCTCCCTTCTCTCTAAAACTCTCTCATTCTTTCCAAAACTCTCTCATGTCTCTCACAATATTATCTTGCTTTTTAGGTATTATGATTCATGGTTCTCATCTTCTTCTTAAAAAATGTAAGTTATAGATCTATAGATTTTAGATATGTACTTTTATGTTATGTCTTTCTCACAATATTACCTTGTATTGTAGGTATCATTCATGGTTTTTATCTTCTCCTCTAAAAATGTAAATTTTAGATCTATAGATTTTAAAAGTGTATTTATATATTTACAAATAAATAATTATTTTTAAATTAAATTGAGTTTTTTATAAACAAAGATGTGAAATTATAAATTATAACTATAAAAAATAAAAAAAGAAATGTAGTATATCATATATAAATTACTAAAATAATAAAAGAATTAGGAAAATAAAAATATGTGCAGACTAATAAAGAAGTCTGCATTCACCGAATTTGACCTAACTTGATTTAACCAACTTAATTTAACCAAATTCAATTTAAACTAAATACTATCAATGTAGACTAACAAAGAAGTCTATACTCACCGAATTTAACCAATTTAATTTAAACCAATTTTTTCGGTGTAGACTGACAAAGAAGTCTGCATTGTCGTAAATTTAACCTAACTACAATTTTTGTCTCCCCCTATATAAATAAAATTTACATAATCTCTCTCTAAAATGGTTGCACAACTTCTTAAAACTCTCTCATTTCTCTCTAAAACTCTCTCCCTTCTCTCTAAAACTATCTCATTCCTTCCAAAACTCTCTCATGTTTCCCACAATATTATCTTACTATTTTAGGTATTATGATTCATGGTTTTCATGTTTTTTCTTTAAAAATGTAAGTTTTAGATCTATAGATTTTATATGTGTACTTTTATGTTATGTCTTTCTCACAATATTATCTTGTTTTGTAAGTATCATTTATGGTTTTCATCTTCTCCTCTAAAAATATAAGTTTTAAATTTATAGATTTTAAAAGTGTATTTATATGATTACAAATAAATAATTATTTATAAATTAAAATGATTTTTTTATGAATAAAGAATTGAAATCAATATTATAATTATAAAAATAAAGAAAGAAATATAGTATATCATATATAAATTACTAAAACAATAAAAGAATTGGGAAAATAAAAATATGTGCAGACTGCTAAAGAAGTCTACACTCACACTTTATCGGTGTAGATTGACAAAGAAGTCTAGAGTGTCATAAATTTAACCTAATTATAATTTTTGTCTTATGTTTTTTAATAGTTTTATTTTATTTTGCAGGTATTTTCCATGGTTGTTATCTCCTCTTCCCAAAAATGTAAGATTTAAATATTTTAATTTTAATGTATATATTTTCAGATTAAAAAAATTCTAATTGGGTAGACTTCAAATGAAGTCTACTTAAAAGTCAAGATTAGTAGACTTTAAGTAAAGTCTACTATCCCTGGCTTTTAAGCAGACTTTATAAAAGTTTGATGACTTATTTTGTAGACTCTTTTTTTATTTGCAGACTTCTTACAATAGACGACTTTATAAAACTAACCTTTTCAACAACGTCAAAGTTTTGATCAAATGCAAAACAAACTTTTTGTAGACTTCCCGAGCAGTCTGCAAAATGTAGACTTTCAATGAACTCTACTATGAAAAGTCAAAAGTTGCTTAAAATTCGGTCAAATACAAAAACTAACATGTTTTATGTAAACTTCTTAGTAAGTCTACATACTTTTTGTTTTTGTTTTCAAAGGTTAAGACGCAGACTTCTATGGAAGTCTTCTTTACAAAAATACTTATTTTGGTTAATTGCAAAAGTAACATGTGCGTTGAAAAGTAGACTGACTGGTAAGTCTACACTTATGTGTAGACATTCTAAACAGTCTTCTATCGTGATACAGATCTAAAAGATGACGAAAACGAAGTAAATAGTTATCCTTTTCCAGTGTAATGCTCATTTCCACCTTTTCCACCGTCCAAGCTCTAAATATGAGTAAAAAGAACCACCTTGTCGACTCACAAATGAATAAACTCAAAAATATGAAAGTTTAACTTATAAATATGAAAGTTATGAGAGTTTTTAAGATGAAAATAGAGAGAAAATGAGAGAAATTAAGATTTGTTGGTTGAGAAAGAGGAAAAAGTGGTTGTAATTAGAGTTCTTGAGCTTTTAAGTGCTCAAAAATGGTGGTTCATGGTGGTTGAAAAATTGATGATAATGGCATTGTTGTAAATAAGAAGAATTATTTAGGGTGTAATATGTTTTGTACAATTTTTGAAATTATTATTTAATTAATTAGTAATGGCAATTTTGTAAATAATTCAAAAACTTAAGGATAAGTTGGAACTTTTGAAGGTGAATAGTAGTGACAAATAAAAAGAGGTTGGTTTTGGGGTTGAATTGAAATTGTAGGTTGTTTTTGCAAAAAGCCCAATATTATTTATACAGTGTTATAAATTTTGAATAATAATTAAAAATATAAAAATAATTTTAATTTAAAATAGTTTAAAAATCTAAAATCGCAATATTATATTTTAAAAACATGAAATTTAGTTATAGTTCAATAATTTTAGTAGAGAAATTCCCTAAGATATCACTTTTAGTTTATTTTCACAAAAATAGCTCTTAATAAGAAAAATGACCAAAATATTTTATTAAAGAGATAAATACACATTTACACCCCTAGAGTTAACAACTCGAGATTTAGGGTTTAAAGTTAAGGTGTGGAATTTTGGAGGTGGGGTTTCAAATGTAAAAAGAAATTGAAAAATTCAAAATAAAGATGTGCTATTTTAATCATTTTCTTTTTTTGAATGCTATTTTGGTGACAAAAACTTAAAAATGACTATTTAAAAGAATTGCTTTGCCCATTTTATTATGTCACTAAAAATATTTATTGTACAAGATTTCAATTAAATGATTAACAAATTTGTGATCAGTGAACCAAAAAATCTGTTTTAAAACATTTTATAATTATGACAGTATAATATCTATCACCTTGTTTAACTTTGATGCAAAATAATTCTTATTTGCAAAATTTTCACGAGTTTGATACAAAATAACTTATGAGTATTTAATAATATTACATGCATGTGGAATTACATATGTAATTATCACATTAATTTCTCTAATACATATTATATATCTTCTTCGGCCTCGTCCTACTTTTGTCATTATCATATTTTCTTTCAGGGAAAATTATCAAAACCAACCTAAAACTTGAACTCAAATGCAAAAATGTACTCAAACATCAATCAAATGCAAAAGTAACCTTAAAGGATAGTGAAATTACAACAGACTTTTTATGACAAAAAACTATATGCGTTTTTACCTTTATAGCCTATTTAAGTCTTCTGTTTTTTTAAAGTCTTCTATGATTTTGTAAATCTTATGAGAAGACTTTTAGAGAAATCTTCTCGTTTAGTAAATCTTATAAATAATTTATAAATTATATAAAAAATATTATGGGGGAAAAATCTAAATTATGTAATAATAAATATTTATAAATAATATAAATTAAAATCTAGAAAAATTGAATTGTTTTCAACATAGATGAGTGAATGTATCATCTCATGATATTCTTTGGTTTAGGGTTTGGAAACTTATGTTATAGTATTGTATGTATCTTTAGGGTTAGATTTTGCAAACTTAACCAATTTTTTTTGAAAAATTGTTTTTTACATATATGTATTTAGTTTTGTGTATATTAAACAGTTTTCGAAATGATTTTAAGTTTAGTGTTTATTGATATTTAGTTTGTTATTTAGTTTAGGGTATTAGAAGATTTAAGTCTACTAAAAGATATTACATGTAAGTCTTCTAGGCGAATAGTAAATTCAAGAGATAGAAGACTTTATGAGAAGTCTTCTGAGACTTCCAGGAAGTCTTCTCGGAAGACTTTCAGGGAAGTCTTCTCAGAAGACTGAGACTTCCAGAAAGAAAAAAAAAAAGTCTTTTGTCTTCTCAGAAAACTTCCCTGAAAGTCTTCTGAATCAAAAATATTTAACCTAATTACAATTTTTGTTTCCCTATATAAAGAAAATTTACACATTCTCTCTCTTCCTCTCAAATTGCTGCAAGAAAATGTAATGTTTCTCACTCTAAAACTCTCAAACCTCTCTCTAATCTCTTTCAACTTGAAAACACCAAATTTTATATCAATTTCTTATTTTTATCTCATGCTTTTTCACTGATTTATCTTGTTTTTGAAAGTTTTTATTATATAGTTATCATCTTCTACTCTTTGGATTTGCAGGCTTTTCAGATCTGGAAGACTTTTTGGATGTCTTCTGGCGGAATCTTCTCCCATGTCTCCTTTTTCATAACATATTTAAGTGTTTTTGTAAGTTTTCATGTCTGATTTTCATCATTTGGTAACTTCTTATTGCTTAATGCTCTTACATTTTTCCCAAACTAAAACTCTCTAACCTCTTTCTAATCTTTTTGAACTTGAAAAACAACAAATTTTATATAAATTTCCCATTTTTATCTCATGTCTTCTCACTAATTTATCAGATTTTGCAGATTTTTAGTTCTCATCTTCCACTCTTTTAAAGGTATATATATATATATATATATATATATATATAAATGATGAATATCTATTTTTGTGTGTTCTATAAAGGTAGATATATCTCATATTCTGTTATTCTTCTTTGTTTTGAGGCTATTTGAATGTTTTTGGATGTGCAGGTTTTTCAGATTTGAGTCAGACTATATAAGACTTTTGAGAAGATTTTGTTCTCAGTGGGAAGACTTTCAAAAAGTCTTCCAGTGCATTATATGTTACTGTGTCAAAAGACTTTCTGAAAGTCTTCTAATTAACATAATGTACAAGAAGACTTCCTGACAGTCTTCTGACAAAATCTTCTCTAATGCCAAAATGAGTCTAATCTTATCTTTGTGGAGGAATGATCTATAGTCTTATGTGTAATAATTTTCTTTATGATTTATTTTGTAGTTTGTATGTATAATCTTTTATTTATGGATTGTTTTATAAATTTGAAGAGATGTCAATGAAAATTTGGTAAATATGTTCATGTCTACAACATTATCTTGCCAAAAGTATCAAATATTATTAAAATTATTGGTATCAAATTCAAATTTACTATAATTAGTCTAACACTTATAACATAACACAACAACACAAAAACTTAGTTAAAATTACTAAAATTAAAAAAAAAATTAAGAAAACTTAATCAAATTCACAAAAGACAAACTTTCACTTGAAGTTTTCTGAGAATTTTTTGGAAGAATTCTAAAAAAAAATCGAAAATCTTCAATACATTTTCTGGAAAGTCTTCTAGCATATAATGTAATAAAAGATTTTCTGAAAGTCTTTTAGCATATAATGTAATAGAAGACTTCCTGAAAGTCTTCTAACTTATAATGTACTAGAAGACTTTCATGGAAGTCTTCTCTCATTAGCTAAAAACATTAATAAACATGAATATTGGTAACCTAACAATTATCACTAATTAAATTATAAGTTTAATTCAAGAGTTCCAATATTGATTAATATACATGAATTAACAAGAAAATATTAAAAAGTCTCTTTAATTTTAGAGAAAGATCATTTTTGCAATTATAAATTTACAAAGGAAGACTTCCAGAGAAGACTTCCATGTAAGTCTTCTCGAAAAGAATGAGAAGACTTCCATGTAAGTCTTCTCGAAAATAAGTTAGTTTTACAATTGACCAAATTGTGTTAGAAATTTAACTTTATGTGGAAGACTTCCAGGAAGTCTTCCGACAGAGGACTTCCAAGAAAATCTTCTAAAGTATCGATGGAAATCTTCTCACTGTTGGTGAAAGTCTACTTAGGTTATTTTTGCAATTAAAAGCTAAAACTTAAATATCTAATTTTAACTAGAAGACTTCCAGAAAGTCTTCCAACGGAAGACTTCCTGAAAGTCTTCTGTCATAACCAAATGTTTGACCAAAATCACAAAAAAATAAAGTTAGAAAATTTACAGGGACGTCTTCTAGTTAAAATTAAATATTTAAGTTTTAATTCTCAATTGCAAAAGTAACCCAAGAAGACTTTCTCCGACAGTGAAAAGACTTCCACCGACAATTGAGAAGACTTCCTGGAAGTCTTCTAAAGAAAGTCAAATTTCTGACACAATTTGGTCAATTGCAAAACTAACCTATTTTCGAGAGGACTTACATGGAAGTCTTCTCATTTTTTTTTGTTAACAAAGAAAAGTTGGAAGACTTCTAGAAAGTCTTCTCTAAAATAACAGAGATAAAGTCAATTGTAAAACTAGCCTATGCATTGACCAGAAGACTTCCGTAGAAGTCTTCTCGGTGGAGAAGACTTCCAGTTTAGTCTTCTCCACGAACCAGATCTTAAAAAATTGAAAATTCTTCTTAAATCCAGTGAAATTCATGTTTAACTTCTCCAAGTACGTATCATTTCTTAGTGAAAGATACATACTGTTTTTTGATCAAGAATCATGAACTTTAATAACATTAATAAGTTTTTAAATTTTAAAATAAAAAATTGGGATTTTAGGAAGGAATAAGAGAGGAAGTGAAAGGGAAATAGTTTGTGTGTGTAAGAAATAAAAATATAAAGATATAGATGTTGATTTTAAAAGCATTAAGAGCTTCAAATTGGTTGTTCATGCCTTCATGGTGGTTGGTGTTTTGATGGTAATGGCAATATTGTAAATACTTGATAAAAATGAAGATGGCAAAGTAAAACAATCATTTTCAGAAAAAAAAAATAGCATTTTCGTTAATAGTCCAAACTTTGGAGTGAAAAAGGAAAATAAAAATTTCAAGAAATTCATAGGTTGGTTTTGCAATTGACTTTTAGTTTTGAAACACTTTTGCAAAAAAAAAACTAGTAAATATGTATAATGTATATTACAATGAGCCTAATATACATACTGATATCATGTTTGATACGGGTAATATTTAGAGTTGTCTCTTAGGAAAAAAAACTTTAGAGTTTTTTTTTTTTTTTTAAACATAAATCTACGTTCATTCAATATAATAAGAGGGAATTATACATCTTCTGCAATATAATAATAAGAGGGAATTATACATCTTCTTTGGTAATAAACATACACTAAAAAAAGTTAAGCATGATAGGTCTTCAAACGAAGATGACAGCGGATTCAAGACGATGCTTAAATGTGTCGGAAGAGCCTTCACGACAAAGTAGGACAGCAAGAGAATAGTCACTAAAGGTTACGTGAACGCCCAGATTTCATCTACGAAAACCACCAAAGCGATCTCGATTGCATCTTCAGGTCACATAGAGACCGCTACACAAGAATACAAACTGATGAAGAAATTGGAGCAGACACTCGGCAACGAGTCCGAAGAAACACCTCTTTCCATAGAAAAAGGAGATGATGATGAAATCTTCTCCTCGAGAGAGGAAGAAGATCGAAATAGGGCCGACACTGGTGAACTCACCTGAAACAACTTCACACAAGCATAAGATAATACTATCCGCACAAAAAGGATCCCGGTGAACCCACCGGAAATCCTGAAAACCATGAGTATACCCGCACTCAAATAATTGATCATTAATTTGTGCACTGGTGGGCTTTTGATTAGGCTGATGATTTCAACCTTCATAACGGGCAAAGCCCATGAAGGTAAATCTCTCGACACTGAGCAAATCAATCCTGATATCGGGATGTACTCATTGTAAAGTACGCCGGAGATGGATCGATCGACGATGGTTGACGAGAGAGAGGCAATGGACGGTACAAAGGCTAGCTCACCGGAGATAACGAGACTTTCAGCGAACCTAAGAAGTGGGATACATAACTCGTCGGGCTTCCAAGGAGGGTCGTCGATATAGGTTTTGAGCATAGAAGGTAAGGTAATGGCGGAAGGTGGAGAGCTCATCTTTAACATCTCTTGGTACGTATCTGAAACCTTGGTCAACAGTGGAGCCCCACTTACACATGGCTGTAAAGCATCAAGATTTATGAAAGAAGAGAGCAGTTGCGATAGGGAGCAGCAACTGAGCAATAGGAGCGGCGGAGGCGGTAGAGATGGCAGAACGACTGGTCGGGGATAGATAGATCTGGAGGAGAGAGAAACCCTCTCAGGAGTTGAAGCTTTACCGGTCAAAAGATCGGGAGAAGGACAACACGGATGAGGAGCATGGTGAATGAAGCTGATACGCACGGAGGAGCGGTTGGGAACCCCCCAAGAAAATCACGGAGTCAGTGGTCAAGAATCTGAAATGGAAGTATGAAACTCCTCTTCTCACGGAAAGAGACAATCTCATGGGAGACTCCTCGTCATGAGGGACACCGAGGAAGAAGACGTCGAAGGAAAACACGGTAAAGCAAGCAGACAATGGTGGGGAGCAAGTAACAAAACAGATATCCTGACGCTGGCGGCCAAAGGCCTCACCGGCATCGAAGAAAATGGATGTTGATGGTGTCTCGATTCTTGGACCCATGAGAGAATTAGGGCGAACTATGGTTCTAAAAAGTGATTAGATAACCTGTAGAGTTGTCTACCCACACATTATAGTCGCTAGTAAATATAAAATTATAACTTAAAGGACAATTCTCTCAAATAGCTATTTTTAAGTTTTTGTCATAAAAATAGCTCTTGAAAAATCAAATGATCAAAATAGCCTTTTTATTTTCAAATTTTGAATATTTATTTTTTATTTTTTGAAATTTGAAACCATATCTCCAAACTCACCCTTAAATGTAAATGCATATAAATACATTTTTTAGCCTTTAATAAAACTTATTTTAGTCATTTTCGTCCTTAAAAACTATTTTTGTGAAAAACAAACTAAAAAAGGCTTCTATGAGAATTTCTCTAACTTAAATGTAGATAATAATAGGGAATTTGTCAAAAATACCATTTTTCTAATATCATATTTCATTTATACCTTAATCAACTTTACCATTACAACTTTAATAGGTAAAGTACCTTTGTACCCCTAACAAATCAAACATAAACCTATTCTATTCTCCTTCGAAACTAAAATTCCCCAAATCTGGATTCTTCGTATTAACCAATTCCAGCGAGATCTGACGTGGCCGACGAGTTTCCGGCGAGATCTGACGTCATTGACGAGTTTCCGATGAGATCTTACAGAACCTACAAGCTGTAAGAAACGAGTCGATCTCTCTCACGACGCCTAAGAAACACTAACAAAGGTCAGGAGATAATAGATAATGATTTTTTGTCTCTTTCATGTAATTGTAGCTTTTATTTCTCAAAATCGATATGTTTCTGGGAAGGAAGACGAAGTTTTTCTCATGAAGTTTTCAAATCTCAAGTTTATAAATCCTTATAAATATTTATCAATGAAGAACATAGTTTTTATGTATTATCGCTTTTGTTATATCTTGTTGATCCTTGCTGCTTTCGAAATTATTGTGTTGAATATATTTTTTCCTTCCTTGATCCCTATATTCTTTATAAACAGGTCATGATGATCGAAATTTGTTCTGTTAGTGGAGAATGGAAACACTACAAGTAAATGTGAGAGTTGCGACTACCATTTAAGTGGGATTTCATGATTGATGATGAACGAGGATGTTCTCTTAGTATGATTCATGAAGATATCAGCTACAATGATTTGATTGGGGTTGTTTTGAAGATTTTAGAATCGATGACAACAGAAACAGTGTAAATCTTAGCTAAAACTCACCTTTGAAATTAAACTTCGGTAGTAAAGAGCTTCCTCTAGTATTTATTAGGAATAATCGTCAAGTAACATCATACTTGAGCAAACTTCGAGAGAATGGAAGAGTTCCTCGCATTAAGGTAATGACAAGGAAGTAGTATGTAATTTGGTTTATAAGGGTTATCATTTATTTTACAAGATAGTAGTATGTAGTACTCGTGATTTGCTTATTGCCAGAAGTAGTAATGCCATAAATTTATAAGACCTTATAAAAATATTTTGTATATGGAGGATCATTACCACATATAATTTTATGTGTATGGAGATTCACTATTAGCTTTATGTTTTTCTTTTTATGTTTCAGAGAAGAACACAAACATCTCCATTGATTGTGTCAAACATGATTCAGTCACAGGATGAAGTTACTACTCATGATTTGCTTGTTGCTGAAAGTAGTAATGCCTTTGAGGTATTTATTACAACTTTTATATTTATAATGGTTTATAAAAAAACTATAAAAGATTAAAATATTAGCTTTTATGATTTCAGAGAGAAACACAAATATTACCACTGATTGTGTCAAATATGATTCAGACAAGGGATGATGTTTTTATTACTCATGATTTGCCTATTGCTGGAACTAAAAACTTTGTTAAGGTATTTATGACAACTATAACGTTTATATAACTATAACGTTTATATCACCATTTATAAAATAACCGTACAAGATTCACTACTAGCTTTTATGTTTTTATGTTTGAGAGAGGAACACAAATATCATCTTTGATTATGTTGAAAACATGAAACATACACGAGATGAAATTTCCAGTACTCAGGACTCGCCCATTGCAAGAAATTTTGAGGTACTTTTTAAAACTCCTACCTTATTATTCATAATTATAAGGTTTTATAAAAAAAAAATTACAAATTAGACTTAATGGAGTACTACAAAAATATGGTTACTTTTGGTAGTATTCGCACTTAGTGAGCTATTGTTGGTTGTGACATACTCATAAAAACCTTTTTAAATAATGATTTGATTTTATAATACTTTATAAAATCAAACATATCAATGTTTAATTTTGTAGGGAGGAATACACACATACCCTCAGAGAGTTGATGAAGTCTCTGGTATGCAACATACTCGTATAAGAGATAATCTTATTTCTCCTTCAAGTCGTATTGTTAGCAACAAGGTACATAATACTTTCTTTAGTTAATCAGAATTTTATAATGGTTATAAATTATATTTTTAATGTACATGTTTTATGTTTTTGTTTTAGAGAGGATTGAACTCGATGAGACCAGTTGTCTACGGATCTGAAAAGTCAAAATTGTCATCTTTTTCTAGTAGACGCGTAAAGAAACTTTAGGAGAAGACTCACATTCCTATTCAGAAATCTTGTCTCCAATTTGCTTAACAAATCAATGTGATGATGATAATGATTTGTTTTGCGGGAAGTTTTTCAAGGATAAAAAGGAAATGAGCACAAAGTTGAAGTTGCTATCAGTCAGTCAAAGCTTTGATTTCAGCACAAAATATTCAGACAAAAACGTTATATTCTTAGTTGTGTGGATGAAAGATCTAGTTGGAGTTTTCATGCAAAATCAGTTAAAGGATCTCAGAGTTTTGTTGTGCGCCATTATGTATCTAAACATACATGTGACTCTTCTCTGAGAAATGTTAGCCATCGGTAAGCTACTGCAAAAATATTGGGAAGTATGGTCAGCAATCACTATGAAGGAAGAAAGATAGGGCTGAGACCTAAACAGATCATAGAGAAAGCTAGAAAAGATCATGGTGTTGTGATTTCATATTCAAAGGCTTGGAGGTGTCAAGAACATGCCCAAGATCTATCTAGGGGTACTCATGATGACAGTTATGAAGCTTTGCCCAGCTGGTTTCACATGTTAAAGGAAAAGAATCCAGGTTCTGTGACTTTTATTGAAGTTGATTGTGTGGGGAAATTAAAATATGCATTTTTGTCATTTGGTCCATCTATCAGAGGTTTTAATTTGATGAGGAAGGTGCTTTCTATCAATGGTGCCCATCTGAAATCAAAGTATAAAGGGACTCTACTTGCTGCCACAACACAAGATGGTAATTTTCACTTGTATCCTCTAGCTTTTGCTATAGTAGATTCTGAGAATGAGGCATCATGGAGTTGGTTTATGATTTGTTTGAAAACCATCATTTCTGATGAGAATATTTGGTTTTTATCTCTGATTGTGCATCCTCTATTGAAGCTGCTCTGTTACAGCATTATCCGCTTGCTCACCATGGGATTTGCATCTTCCACTTTGAAAAGAATGTCCTAGATAAGCATAAGAGTTCTACAGTTATCCCATTGGTTGTTGAGGCTGGTTATGCATACACCTAGGAAGATTTTATTTATTATTTTCATGAGATTAAGAACTCCGACACTGAAGTAGCAGATTATCTTATTAAAGCAGACATCAAGAAGTGGTCACGAGCTTATGCGCCTGCGAATCGCTACAACATAATGACATCAAACCTTTCTGAATCTATTAATTTGTTGTTGAAAGTGAGCCATGAATATCCAATTGTCTGTCTTTTTAACACTATTAGGATGATTATGACTAGGTGGTTCACTGAATGCCGTGAAGAGGGAGTTCATCATATCCACCCTGACACTTTTGAAGTGGGGAAAAAGATGAAGGAGTTATATGATCTTAAGTCCCGCTGGCTCAAAGTTTCCAAAATCAAGGATTCGGAGTTTGAGGTTAAGGGAGATACAAGAGATCAAGTGGTGAATTTTGAAACAAGGCATTGTTCATGCTTGGTGTTTGATGTCGAGAAGTTTCCTTGTGCTCATGCTATTTCCGCTGCAAAAGCTGGAAATAAGCATGAAAACGATTAAGTTGATGAGTTTTTCTCCAATGAAAGGTGCGTTCTCATAATCATTTTGATGTAACATTATCACATTTAGAAGTCTCTTTGTAAATCTCTTATTTAATAGAATTTATAATGTTTTATAAACATTGTTCCATTACACTTCTTTTTTTCAATTTTTGTTTCTTGGTTGTATCTTTATCTAATTATCTTAATTTTCTTATTAGGTTTACACTAGCATATTCAGAGAGTGTATATCCTGTTGGTGATAAAGCATATTGGGACATTCCTTCTCATATAGCTTCTTTTGTTTATCGCCCTCCATCTACTCGTTTTCCTAGTGGCAAAAGGAAAAAAAAAAAGAGGATACCAAGTTCGTGGAAGTATGAAAAATATCGGTCCAAATCCAAATCAACATCCAGATCATACAAATGTAGCAGATGTGGACAGCAAGGACACAACAAGGGTAGTTGTGTCATGCCAATTTGATAACAAAAGTAGTATAAAAACTTGTGTTTGTTTGATCATTTCATTTTATATGATATTATAAAAATTAGAATCTCATATCTTTTGAACCTTTTATTATTATTTTTATCATTTTATAATGCTTTACAAAGTTTTACAGGTCTATCTTAAAATATCTAACACGTAATGTGTTGTTACATTAACCAACTAGCTTTTATAAGA
Organism: Sinapis alba; assembly: GCA_012274485.2. Taxonomy (NCBI): domain Eukaryota; kingdom Viridiplantae; phylum Streptophyta; class Magnoliopsida; order Brassicales; family Brassicaceae; genus Sinapis; species Sinapis alba. Next base: position 611,166 of record MU106271.1, on the reverse strand, counting down.
CCTTTATAAATTTAGGGTTGTAATTAATTGCAGAATTTTTTATGTTCTAAAATACTTGATATCTTGAGCTTAGCTTACCAATATGTATTAAACCAAATAAGTTTCTTATAAAAGGATTAAGGTCAAACCAAAAGGATTAAAGTACAAACCAAAAGATGTTTTTCATCAAAGACATCATCAAAAGATAATAGCTAAATCATTCAAAAGGGAAACAAAAGATAACACTAAAAACTGAAACAACTTTATTTCTTCAAATTCACCATGTTTTCTAATCAACTTTGTTTTTGTCTTCTACTTCGGATCGTTAGTTGAATCTTTCACAGCTTGTGTCTTTTGTTTTTTTTGATCTGGAGGTGCTAGCAACAACTCTCTTTATAAACAAAAAAATTAAGAAAATCAGAATGTAAGTAGTCTATTAAATTCAAAAGACCATTTTATAAGACATTATAAATAGAGTTATTTACCTTATTTTCTCTTCCTCGTTTCTTCTTTTTTTAACTTGCACTGGCTTCTCCACTTGTTCTTCTTCTGCTTCTTCTTCTTGTGACTCCGCCTATTTCCAAGAAAAAACATTATCAGATTTATATAGACTTCTAATTTATTCATCCTTTAATGTTGATAACACAATAAGAAAAGTTAACCATAAACTCATAGAATATTCAGAATTCTATAAACAAAGTTTACCAAATACACGTAAAACAGAAATTTGTTCACACATAAACTATAAGCAAGTGATAAAGTTTTTTTCATTCTCACATTAGTACTCATTGTAATTCCGAAAAGATATCAACCGCCAATTTTTCTGATGGATGTAATTTTTTCTTCACTCAGCTTTGTCAAGTTTACTATACGCATTGCATGACATTCTATCAGCTTCAATGCATAAACTCCACTATCTTCTATTTTAAGAACCTGAAACCAAAAAATTGTTAGTAAGATATTAAAAACGTATGAAATAACTTATAGTATACCTTTTTGATCTATAATACAAATCTAACAATTAAAATTCAAAGATTTATAACTTGTGGAAAACCTTCAGATATAACATTTATAGCGAATTTACTTGTATCCATGTTGACATCTTTGAAGATGATGCGAAACATGAAAGGGAAAACCATTGCATATGCATTTACATATGCGCCCACACTCGCATTTGTGTACTTCAATGCTGCACAATTGAATGATGTTATATTTCTCTTCTCCAGATTGATCACAATTTTAAGCCAATAATTTTCTTCAGCTGCAATAGCCGAATAGAGTAAGCTGATATTCTTCTCGATATTGTACTTGTCAAAGTTACTTCCAAACTGGAAACCTTCCTTGTCATCTAAAAACTCATCATAAAATTCATCTATTTCTTCAAGAAATTTCACCCCAACAACTAAGGCAGTTTTGTTCAAAAACAAATATGGATTGTTTCTCTTTCTTAATTTCAACAACTCCACCAAACCTGCTTCAATATGCTGAGACAAAAAAAAATACTCATAAAAAGTGATAATATAATCTTAAAATGAAGAATATATAAATTTAAAAGTAATAATAAAGAAGATTTTTCACATATTGTTTAACCATTTTTGAAAGCTTTCTTCCAGGAGTTTCAAGATCTGAAAACCACTTTGCGCTTACTCTCTCTTTATTGATTATCAGTTTTCTACGTTGAAAACACATACATATAAAATATGATGCAGGTATATATTTTCACCTCATTAAATATATAATACCTTATAAAATAAAACTTACTTGTTTATGTTTGACATTTTACATTCTCCCATTTTTTCCTTTCTTGTTTTATTAACTGTCTTAAAGGGATGAACTATTGGATGTTTCTTCCTTGCTCCGGTAAATGGCGGTTGTGTATGAATAGATGGTATTTATCCTCTTTCACTTCTTCTTAGTGGAACATTACATATAATAGCTTTATTCATCTTCTTAAGTGGAGGCTCAACATCATCATTTACCTATACAACAAATAAAACATTTTTTACTTCATAAACAATATTCATAATGTTTATAAAAAAACATACCTTGCTGTCTTGTTGTACCAATCTCTTTTTAGTTTTCATTAGAGGCTGGAACACAGACTTCTCACATACATCTCCCAGAAGAACCTTAACCATACAAATCGTTTGATTAAATTGTTTAAGAGAACTTATCAGTTATGAACTAATTTATAAAACTTTATAAAATACCTCATTTGCACCCTTTCCACTATGACGACTTTTTGAGAAAGAAGATCAAACTTAGGAGTAGTAAATGTTGGAGTAGGTGATGTAACATGTAAACAAATTATTTTGAAACTATAAGTTTAAACTTTATACATTAACATTTACAAGACCTTATAAAATATATTAATTTTTGTACCCTTGTATCAAAGTTTGGAGTAGTGAATGTTGGAGTAGACGACGTCACCTACAAAAGATAAGATTAGTTAAGCTTTATATCAAAAAAAGATTATAAATTTTTATATTCTATTTTATATTTGTACATGTGACTTTTGTTTCATGCAACTTTCTTCTTCAATTTTTTCAGTGTCTCCATCTTCAGTGACTTTCTCTGTATTCTCATTTTTCCCAAGAATATTCACTTATGTCAGTTGTTGTGTATCAAAAATTGCTTTTTCATTACCTATCTCTTCATCATTTTCATCATATGTTGCATTTCTTTTGTCACCAGGATTTTCTTCTTCTTCATTTTCATCATTGAGTGCACTTTTTGTATCATCAGAGTTGGCTGCATTCTCATAATCTTGTTTATTTGATGAATCGTCAGGTACCTTCAAAAAATCATGTCATAATAGTTAAAGAAAATAACATGTGAATTTTTTTATAAGTGCTTGGTAAAGTTATTTTCTTACCTTAACTTCTAAGACATTATGAATTACTTATACTCGTTTACCCAAATCAAGAACCATTTGGATTAGCTTATCGAGTTTTTCACTATTAGACATTGAACCATCTTCGTCTTTTCTTTTCTCTTCATTCTTCTTATGCTCTTGCTCCTTCACAGATTTATGATGGCTTTTAATTTTAAAAATTGATAGTCTTATACACTTGCTAATAAACATATGCATCCTTCAATGTTGATACCACAATAAGAAAAGAACATTTATAAACCATTGTAAAGAGAGTTATTTACCTTATTTCCTCTTCCACATTTCTGCCTTTCAACTTGCACGGACTCCTCGACTTCTATATCAGCTTCCATTTGTTCTTCTTCTTCCTTAAGTGTTTGCTCCTTTTTCAAGACAAAAAAAACAATAACAAATTTATGATGGCTTATAAATTTTAAAAATGATAGTCTAAGTTTATAAAGGTTTATAAATTAGTTTACTTCATTGACTTTAGAAGTTTCTCTTTCTTTATCATCGTCTCCGACTTAAGCATCAACTTCCACTTGTTGTTCTTTTTTATCTTGTGTCTGCTCTTATTTCAAAAATTATTTTTTTATAAATGCTTATAATATTAAAATAACTTAGCAATTTCAAATTTGATAAAGCCTTATAAAACATCAAAAAACAATAACCTTAGAGTTTTGATGTACATCTTGGTCTTTTGTTCTGCTTTGTCGGCCAATGTCTTACGTTGTAAGAAAACATCTACAAAACTTTGTTCCCAATCTCTTTTCTTCATTTATATCCTTGTTGAACTAACTGTACAACACTATCAAAGTCGTTATCATCGGGATGTGTTGGGTTCACCAAATGGTTGAAATCCTCAGAGAATCCAAACATTGTAGTAACCACAGCCTGTAACGAAATATAAAACAACGTTTTAGAAGTTCTTTGTAAATCTATAAATTTATAAAACAATGTTTATAATAGTTTATAAAACAATGTTTCATAAATTTATAAAACATTATGAAACAACATTTATAATAGTTTATAAAACATTCACATTTTTTTACCAAGGCGCCTATTTGTGACCCTTTTCAAGGAGTGTCTGAAAACCTCTTTCTAGATCATTCAATACGAATAAAACTATAAGCGTTAGTAAAAACTCACATTATTAATCTTCTCTACCTCCAATAATTGTCGTAGCTTTTGTGGAGTTCCAATGTAGACACAAAGGATCTGGATAAGAGGTTTCCTCGCATAGTGTTCCCAAAGCTTTACCAAGCACATGAACTGATGACTTAGCCAACAAATTCAGGGCAAGCAAAAAAACTCTAACTTCGTAACTCTCTCCCGTCCATGAACTTGCACGCAAACGTTCAACACTATTTGACAAGGCTTTGTAAGCAAGTTTACCTCAAGCCATCTTCGAGAAGCTATCATAGTTTTTATAAAGCAGTAACCTTTCCTTCGGGATTAGAGAGCTTGTGCTTCCAGCAATAATTATCCCTTATGTGATTATTGTCACTCCAATAGACAGCCTCTCTAGTCTTGTCATTGTTCCTGCTTCATTTTTAAGAATATCATACAAACTTCTCACTGTGTGCTTATCCCCCGTGCTTAGCATCCAAAGGTAAAGTTTCTTCATTGTTCTGAACAACGGCTCTGTTTTTGTTTGAACTTCTTCACAAGCTAACCCTGTTGTCAGATAAAATCTCGCATCGAGAACCTCATTGGTTGATCCGAAAAGGTAAACCAAAGATCTTTTCCTTTCGTCAAAATCCTTCGTTGCATGAAAAAATGGAAAGATCACCTGAAAACTGAACGCTTGTTCTTCTAACGAGCTTCACAATGCTCCCAATATGCGAGTTTTCTATCTGAGAAAACTCTTCCTCTCCTAATATCTCTGCCACCTTGAAGACATAATCCATGTTAGAATGTTGAATGAACACTTTGGGAGTGTCCGGTGGTTATGTTCCAGCTCTATAAATCCTCGCAGGCAAACTCAAATTTGTTAAAAATTCACTACTATCTAACTGCAAAACAAAATTACTTATTAAAACAATGATATAAAGATACCTCATCCAAACATAGTGTTCATATATTTCGACAACAATCTTACAAATAATATAGGATAACACAACACAACACAACACTTCTTGAGTACACACATTTATATATTGTTCTATAGAAATATACGATGAACTCTTGTTTAAAAACTTCTTTTATAAAACCTTGTAAATTTTTGAGTTGTATTATCAATAATATCATGAAACCCAAATTTATAAAGGGTTATAATTCTTTAATATACAGTGTTCACTATCGGAAAATCTCTCTCTCTTAGCCGGAATCATTCAGATGACAAGTTCAAATCAACTTTATTCTATTTTGGATATCAGAAGGAAAAAGCCCTAAAATTATTTGAAACCCATATTTAAATTGTCAGATACTCAATGTTCACTACCGAAACTGTGTTCTCTTAAATCGACATGTTCAAATGAGAATTCTAAAGCAACCTTGTTTGATTTTTCAATAAGAGAAAGCACAGAATCATTTTTAAAAAAAAAATCAAAACAAACAAAAAAATAGAAATTAGAGACATACAAGTTGTGAATCTCGTACAAGAGTCGACATTGTGGAGGTTTTGAATCGTGATTCTCTGCTATATTTTTTGTCGTTGGTGGTGTGAGAAAGAGACTGCAGATCACAATGACAGTAACTCTGAGAGAATAGATCGCAAAAAGAGAAAGAAGATAAGATAAAGATACTTTAATATTTTTCAATTAATCAATATTGTATTTATGAAAATGTCTTTTGGTTAGTGGTATAATTAGGCCTGGGCGTCCGGTACCCCCATCGGGTTCGGTTCGGGTGAAATGGGTTTTCGGGTTATCGGGTCTTGGATCAGAAGTCCCATTCGGATAATATGAACTTTCAGTATGGACTCGGTTCGGAACTAATTGGATTCGGATCGGGTCGGAACTTCAATCAATGATCCGCTAAGTTCCAAAGTTACAATGGGTTCGGTTTGAGTCCGGATTTTTGTAACCAAAAGTAACTGTAATAAACTGAAAGTAACTACATTAAACCGAAAGTAACTTAATTATCCGATCACATCCGAAACAAACATTCATAATTAAACAACAAAACACATAACTTAAAGTTTAAACAACAAAACATAACTTCCTTGAGTTCAAAATGTTCAAAATCTAAACATATAAAAACGACAAGATCATATATTGCTTAGTCTTCTGCAGGGAGTTGGTCTTCTTGAGGGATTGTGCTTCCATGCTCTGAACAAAATAAGTAAATAACTAAGTTAGAATTGAATCATTTTATCATATGTTAAATGGCAACTAGATCATATTTTGTTACCTCTTTCAAGCCTGTCCACTTCTTCAAGATCAGATAGAACCTGTGCATTTGTAAGCTGTCTTGACTCCATCTTCAAGTCTTGTTTCATCCATTGCTCTGTACACATAAGAACTTCAACCATATAATGAGTTAGGCAACTCCTATGTGGCTCAAGAATCCTACCACTAGTGCTAAAAGCACTCTCTGAAGCAACTGATGATACTTGCATTGCAAGAACATCCCTAGCAATCTCAGATAAAACAGGGAACTTCACACTGTTTTTCCTCCACCATGACAACACATCATACTCCATTCCTATCATCAAATCCGGGTTCTCCACACTTTCTTTGAGGTAAGTTTCTAACTCATCCCTTTTCTCTCTAACACCTATCTCGTTTAGCATTTGCTTGTACCTAACATCCATCCTCTTATAACCAACACAATCATCAACTATGTCCATCCTTTCGATACACTGCTCTCTTGACTGAGATGAATTGGAAGGCTGAGAAGACTGGTCATTCGGATTACCACCACTGCTATGTCTTGCACTATATTCTTTGAACAAACTTCTTAACACACCAATCAACGAGTCATGCATCTCCTTGTACTCGACAGTGTCTGCCCCATACAACTCCTCAAAACACATCTTTGCAAGCTCCATTTTGTTGGAAGGATCAAAAACAGTGGCAACTACCAACATCATATTCATATTCTTCAGACCATCCCAATACTTGTCAAATTTCTTAAACATCTCAGACGCTTTAGACTTCAAATCAGGATCTAAACTGCTGCTGAGTCCTATCAGATTGGTTGCTATCGTCACTATCTCACCATAACATCTATGCGCGTTGAGAGAAGTTGAAGCTGATACCACCAGTGTCGAGTTGTAGAAGATCATGAGAAACTGACATAGTTTATCAATGGCTTTCCAATCCCTTAACTGAGGAGGACCGATCCTTTTAGCTCCATTCTCAAACTCAGAGAAATAATCATTGTATAACTTGTCTTCTGCCTCCATCTTGTCGAATGCCACCTTAAACTTATTAGCCGTTGTAAGCATCAAATAAGTTGAGTTCCATCTTGTCTTGACATCCAAAGGTAAGCTGCCTCTTGTAATCTTGCCTGAGTCGACCTTACATTCAAAGGACCTAAGTCTATTTGTGTGTGACCTAACATAGGAAATCGCATTCCGAATTGCAGACACACTGTGATCTATTTCAGCCATTCCATCTCTGACAATCAAGTTAATTATATGGGCACTACATCTTAAGTGCAAGAACTCACCATCTAACACAAAAGCCTGGTCAGAAACTAAGGCAAATGCACTATGAAACTTCCTCAAAGCAGAACTATTAGCAGAAGCATTATCTACTGTTATACAGAACACCTTCTCGATTCCCCATTCAGCCAAACATTCTAGTAAAACAGAAGCTATAGTCTGACCTTTATGATCCGTGATGTGCTTGAATCCAATGATCAGCTTGTTCAACCTCCAAAACTCATCAATAAAATGCACAGTAACAACCATATAACTAGCACCTGCAAAGAATATACAGTGAGAATAGTATCTTACAAGTTATGCAATAAAATATAGTGTAATATATTCATGATTACCTGTTGTTTGAGAAACCCATATGTCGGTTGTGATAGACACTCGTTGTTTATTACATGAGAACCATTTCTTCAGTGCCTCTTTCTTTTCAACGTATAACTTAACAATGTCTTTAGTCGATGATCTTCTTGAATGAGGAGTGTAGTTTGCCTACAAAAAAATCAGATAACATTAGAAGAATCATGAAAATGCTACATTAGATGAACAACATAACAAGTATGTAAACAAATATCGGTAACAAGTATGTAACCTAACCTTGTTACAGAAATGTCTCCAAGCCACGCTTTCAACAAATGCTAAAGGCAGTTGTCCCAAAACAAGCATCTCATTTGTTGCTTCTCTAAACATAGTATCAGTAAATTTAGCCTTCTTCAGCTTCCCTTCCTTGTTAATAACATCCTGTTTATCAACTTGTCCAGCTGACCACGCCTTATAGTTCTTGCAAATTTCATGATGCTTCTTCAGGTTTGATGTCCCTGATGTGGTGAGACACGAGAAATCTTTCTGGCAGTAGTTGCATAAACACCTGTCTCTGTCCTCCTTCGTCCTTGTGAAATGTTCCCACATTTCTGATCTTGTTGGGAGAATCCTTTTAGCTTGACTGGCTTGAGAAGTTGCTCCACTAGTTGATTTCCTTTTCACTCTGTCACTATCTGGAGTTTGCAAGTCTTCCTCATCATCTTTGTTACGGGTTTCTCGATCAAGAGAAGAATTTGAATCCATCTGCAAGTGTAAAAACAAAAATCAGTTTACAAATCACATACAAGTAGCCATACAAATAAGAAATTCAATTAATAAAGAAAAAAAATCAAAATGATCAAAGCTATAAACTGTAATCGATTTCGAAATATCTGTTTCGAACTTGTAGGATACGAACCTCTGAGTGATTGTTCGAGTATGAAGATGGAGTACAGGACTGAGAGATTGAGTTATTTATGGTGGCCAGTTTGAAGCTTTTGCAGTGCATGCGGGATTGAATTAAAAAGTCTGGTTTGGGAACTAGGGTTCGCCGTAAACGAAGAGACGAAGAGGAGGAGAAGTCGAGGAATCCTATTGCAAACTAATGATTAACCTTACAATATCGGTTTTGTCCGGTTATTACTACGGTTTCTGGTTCTACACCGAACCGAGCCGATGTCCCAATTATTGGACATTTAGAACCCAATCGGGTTTTTCTTTAGAACCGCTACCGTACCCGTACCGACAATTCGGATCGAGTTAAGGATCGGGTTTCGGGTATGGTTAATTACGCCCAGGCCTAGGTATAATAATTGAATGATGTACCAAAAAAAGTGTAAAAATAAAATTTTCCAATATAATAATAAAATGTTCAGAAACATATAAAAAAAAGTCGGTGGAAACTGAAATTAAATAGCTAAAGCTGGTAATAAAACAAGCTCCACCTGCTCTCTCTTCAACCCACCCATAGTTTCAGACATTTATCTTTACCACCAGAGGCTACTCTCTCACCATCTGGACTCCAGTCCACTGCATAAACCTATCGACACATCAAAAAAAAAAAACATCAAGGCTATTGGCATTTTCAAGCCGTAAACATTAACTTTCAAAGTGTTAATACCTCATCCGCATGACCAGGAAGATCTTGCTTTAGTTTTCTCAGTCCAATATCCCATATCTGTGCAGTTGGAGTTTAGAATCGAGGAGTACCGCCAGATTTGTGAATGATTAACTAGAACAAACAAAGATTTACCTTAAGAGTAGAGTCTTTGCTACCACTTAAAAGCATCCTACTGTCGGGGGACCAACTGCAGTGGCAAAGCTAATTAATAAAATCTTTAGCGAGAGGAACAAATGCTCAAGAAAAAAAAATAACCAACCAGATTTGATAAACAGATCCAACATGGCCTCGCAAAGTTGTAATAAAGTCCCCAGTGATACCATCCCATATCTTGACAGATTTATCAAACGACGCACTTGCAATCCACTGGCCATTAGGTGAGAAGCACACATGGTTTACAAGCTGCTGGTGACCGAACAAATGTTTTTTAGGTTTATCGCTAACATACTGATCCCAAAGAATCATGGTGAAGTCATCAGAACCTGAAACTAATCTTTCGCCATACTCTCCTTTTGCTTGGTCGTATCTTTTGAGCGCAGCCTTTCTAACTTGTTCAGGCGATGAGGAATATTGTTTTCCAGTGTGGTCAAAGGCTCCTGTCCGGAGAACATAATCTGTGCTCAATGCAAGGGAGTTGACCCAATGCCCATGCGCCTGCAATTGTGCTTTCAAACATGGAAGGCCTTCGGGAGTAACTTGCCACATCTTTATTGTACAGTCTTGAGAACCCGTATATATGATACCATCTCCACCCCATTTGACACAGGTCACGCCACGTGTATGTCCACTGAGACAAGTAACAGATTTTTTAAGTGTGATGTCCCATATCCTCGCATCCTCATCTTTGCTAGAAGTTACAAACCGACGGCACGGGTAGGTAAGGTGGACAGGCTCCCACGAGATGCTAGTAATCCATTTCTTGTGGCCTCTAAGGGGGCGGCCATCTAGCTTTCCGGTTTTTGGTATCCAGCAACAGATATTACCAGCTAGATCACCACTAACTAGGTGATTACCATCTGGAGACCATGCAACTGACATAACCCAGTTCGTGTGCCCTGAAAGTAAGAGAGGATAGATATTAGGAAACAGGAGGCGTCGAGAAAAATAAAAGATGCTTTTTCGGACCTGTGCATGTAAACATTGGTGTTTGAGTGTAGAGATCCCACAGGCGGACAGTAGTATCACCCGAGCCACTTGCTAACTGTGTACCGTCAGGACTGAAAGAAACACACAAGACGGCGTCCTTGTGACCTAATAATATTGAAGAACACAGTCAGCCAAAAAGAAGCTGAAAAGGCTGAACTAAAGAGGATGAACTTTTGACATACCATCAATGCTAGCAGAAATACGGCTAACTGGGCGAGTTCGGAAAACAGCTTGTTGTCGATACAGTATCGTCAAAATCTCCTCCACGGACACTGGCCAGACGTATTATTATATTGTATAAGCGCCCAAAAAAAAAACAACACAACCAAAAGATTATGTTACCACTTCTGTTCTCTATGTAAGTTCCTACGGGCACACGGAGTTCCTCGCCTGATACATAGAAAGCGTAGGGCAACTTCTCCTCCTGGAAAATATAAACAATACCCAAATTCCATTAAACACAAGCACTATTTTAAAAGTTGAAAGAATACCAAAAATATAATTCTTACATTGTTGAGAAACCTATTGGCTAGCTCGGTAAGCTGCGACGGCCCTGCTTGCTGAGGGATATACATAGGGTCACCTAAAGGAATTCCTTCGGCGTCTACTAACCGACACATCACGGTCATCCCCATCTCCATGGTATCTTCGGAAATACAACCCAATCTTCGAGACCTTAAAGAGACAAACACAAAACCAAAAACTTAAAAAGCAAAAAAAAAGACAGATGCAGTCGTCTAAAAGTGGAGGCAAGAGCGAAATCACTTACCCTAAAACCCTATCTCCCTGTTTCTATCCGCCGTGACCAATTTATATGTGGTGATCGAGTAAAATAGAATTGGGCATCTAGTAGCGATATGGGCTATTATGACCCATTTTAAGAGGTTGTAAATTGATGGGTTTTTAATGATTTAAATCTCCAACTATTTTTAAATCGGATAAAAAACTTCCAACTAAAATTTTATGTTTTAAACCTCCAACTTTTAAACCATTAATGTCGTTAACCTTCCGTTAACAAAATCATTTTTTCTTAACGGAGATCCGTTAAATCAAAACGCAATGTTTCATATAATCACAAAACGACACGAAATTCTTATAATCAATAAATATTTAGTGATTTAAACCTCCAACTATTTTTAAATCGGATGAAAAACCTCCAACTAAAACTTTACATTTTTAAACCCTCAACTATTGGGTAAACGACCTATTTCCACACTGGATATATCGTATAGTAACAGATCAACACAAACTTTACATCTAGTCCCAGTTCCACACAATTTAAGTATGTAAGCCTATTTCTCCTCAAACCGAAAGTTCGAAACCCGACTCCCCCTGAAGTTTGAAAAATGAACCAATATCAACAAATTTCGGTTTAAAGTAGGTTTAGTATTATGTGTTTAAAAACTAAACCAATGATTAACCTAATTAAACCGAACATGACCCGATTAAGACCAGATTAGAGATATAAACCGGATTAACCCAAAATTAAAATCTCAATCCCTAAATCCCCAAATCAGAAAATCAGAAAATTTGTCTCTCTCCCAACAAGAATCGAAGACGAAGAGTGTTAGGGAGAACGATGACATGTAATTTCGAAAATCTCTTTCTCTCTCTCTTTCTTTCTCACTCTCACTCACTCACTCACATTGTTGATTATGTTTATGTTTTTTTTAAAAAAAAATCAGAAATCAAACATGGATGATTCATGGAAGTAAGTACCACTCCAAGCTCTAGACTCATTACTCATCGTCTCAGTGTATGTGGGAAAGGGAAATAGATGAGAAGGTTTTTGATTTTTCAATTTAGGGTTCTTAGGCAAACTGAAATTGATTTTTTTTTTCAAAAAACTTTTAGTAGCTGTTGGGTCGGGTATGTAGTTGGTTCGGTTCTTTGTTTACATATGGTTAAGGTTCTAAACCAGTAAAAACAACTTAAATTTTCGTCTGGAGGGAATCAGGTTTTGAATTTTTGGTTTGGTGAGAAATAAGTTTATATACTTAAATTGTGTGGAATTGGGACTATGTGTAAATTTTGTGTGTATATGTTACTATACAATAGTTTTGGTGTGGAAATAGGTCGTTAACCCTCAACTATTAAACTTTTAATGCATTTTACCCTCATTAAACAAAGTAATTTTTTTTTAACAGAGAACTATTAAATTGAAACACAGAGTTTCATATAATCACATAAATGACACGAAATGTTTAAAACCCCCTTATATCAATGGCAATGACAATGACAATTCATCCTCAAATATACAAAAACTAGAGAGTTCTTTTTCTTTTTTCAAGAACCATTGAAGGGTAATATAAGTCAAAAAGTTGTGTTTTTTTCTAATTCTAGTTTTTTCTCTCATATTCATTTACTTAACTTAGAATTAGAAACAACACAACTTTTGACTTATATTACCCTCCGATGGTTCTTGAAAAAGAAAAAAAAAACTCTCTAGTTTTTGTATATTTGAGAATGAATTGTCATTGTCATTGCCACTGACATAAAGAGGTTTTAAGCCTTTCGTGTCGTTTATGTGATTACATGAAACTCTGTGTTTCAATTTAATAGTTCTCTATTCAGAAAAATGACTTTGTTTACTAAGGGTTAAAAGCATTAAAGGTTTAATACTTGAGAGTTTAAAAACGTAAAGTTTTAGTTGGAGGTTTTCCATCCGATTTAAAAATAGTTGGGGGTTTAAATCACTAAAATATTTATTGATTATAAGAATTTCGTGTCGTTTTGTGATTATATGAAACGCTGCGTTTTGATTTAACGGGTCTCCGTTAAGAAAAAACGATTTTGTTAACGGAAGGTTAACAACATTAACGGTTTAATAGTTGGAGGTTTAAAAACATAAAATTTTAGTTGGAGGTTTTTTATCCGATTTAAAAATAGTTGAAGGTTTAAATCACTAAAAACCCTAAATTGATTTACCTCAGGAATTTCCATCATATCATCTTCAATATACTAAAGCACAAGTCACATAGCAAATTTTGACACATAGTTTATGCTTTAATATACTTTTTTGATAAAACAAGCAAAATATATAAATTTTAATCTTTAAAAATATAATAAGTAATATAGATTAAAAATAAAAATAAGTAACATTAAAAATTAAAATTTTAGTTGTAAAAAATTCAAATTTTTAATCTTAAAAATCAAATAGAATCTTAATTTTTTGGAAAATATTGCAAATATATATTTATTTTAAAATAATATTAAAAGTATTGTGCAACTGTTCTCCCGTTCAATCTATTTGTTTAATTTTGAATGTATCAATGTTATTCATTTTCATAAAATATTTGACATAAAATAATTTAGTTCTAAATGAAAAATTATAAATTATCAAATAATTATTTTCAGGCATGATACTTCATATCTAATAGGTTTTATTATTGTTAAATTTTTTAATCTATTAGTAAAAAAGAAAATTTAGTACTATTTTATATCTATTTTTGTTTCATATTTAATATGCCCATGACAGAATACTAGTTGTTTTATAATTTTCGATACCAAATCGTCAGAAATTTCTGTTAAATTTCTTTTCAGAAAATTCATCAAAATTTCATCTATATTTATTTGTTTATAAATATCACATTTTCTCATTAACAAGAAAATGCACATACAGATATGCATTTTTCTAATCGTTTTGGTACAAGGATAATACACGCTTATAACAATATATGCAAACGCTATAAGCAAGTTATTGATGTGTTTGATTATACAACAACCAAATACAACAAAAACTCAGTTATGTCCATGCTATACTTATCGAAGTAATAAAAATACTAAGACATGCGCCGGTTTACAAACTTTCATATATTTAATGTCAAGAAACAAAAATCGGTATATTCATGTAGAACAACTAGATTGTGGTAATAGTTGATGTGTTATGTTTTTAATACATTCTAACATTATTTCCTAAAGCATTTATCGAGTCTTTTAATCTTTTGGATCATTTCAAGTTAGAAAAATATTTTAGATAGAGGTTAAGGTTGCTTTGATGGAAATTAACAATTTTCAGTGCAAACAAAATATATTAAAATGCAGAAATATTAGAAATTATGGACATGGATGAAAAAGTTTTCACCGACAAATTGAGTTGAAATTTGACACAAGTTATCCAGTATTTTAATTATTTTGAATCATTTTAAGTTGAAAGAATATTTTAGATAAAGATTAGGTTGCTTTGGTGAAAATTAACAATTTTTAGTGCAAGCAAAATATATTAAGATGCAGAAACATTAGAAATTTGGGAAAGAGGTTCACACCGACAAATTGAGCTGAAATTTGACATCCGAGGGAGAAATGAGTTATGTGCTCGTTTTTTACGTTTTTTTATTCAACAACTTAAACAGATTATGCAAACAAAACTGATAGCTTAGTATCTATATGGAAAAACAAACAATGGTTGTTTCTTTACACTACGTATAAGACTATTCGTCTTTAAGTTCTATGTTTGTAATATATGAACGAGCTCCAAACTATTGAAACTTCTCGTCAAAATCTTTATCTTCCAAATAACTTGCAAATGCTGGTCATTTTTCTGATTCTAAAACTATCTTCACAAGCTGGAAATAATCCGTTGCAAATGTAATAGTAAATTATTTTAGATTCCACATAAATTTCATTGCCCAAATAAGAGATTATATCTCCGAGTAAAGTGGCGACTAGCTCGCTCTTGTATTCCTCGCTCCAATTAAATCATCAAAATCTTTCGGGAAAACTATACCATCCTTGTCCTGAATAGAGTTCTTTGATTTTTTTCATGATTTATCTGTAAACCACCATCTACATGGGATAAACGGTACTATAGATGTCACTAGTAATTTAGTTTGATCAATTCTCTATGTAAGTGAATTTTGCACCTCAACACAAAGTAGTGATTCTATTTCTGCACAAATTTTGGACATGTATTTATCCAATTTTATAATCTTTTTGGATCATTTCAAGTCGAAAGAATATTTTAGATATAGATTAGGTGCTTAGGCGGAAAATTAACAATTTTCAGTGCAAACAAAATATATTAAGATGCAGAAACATTATAAATTTTGGACATGGATGAAGATGTTTCCACCGACAATTTGAGCTGAAATTTGACACATGAAGGAGAAATGAGTTATGTGCTCGTTTTTACGTTTTTTATTCAACAACTTAAACAGATTATGCAAACTAAATTGGTAGCTCCGTATCTATATGGAAAAACAAACAATGGTTGTTTCCTTGCACTACGTGCAAGACTATCCGTCCTTAAATTATGCGTTTCTGATATATATGAACGAGTTCCAAACTATTGAAACTTCTCTTCAAAATATTTATCTTCCGAATAACTTGTAAATACTGGTCATTCTTCTGATTCTGAAACTATCTTCACCAGCTGAGAATAACCCGTTGCAAACGTAATAGTAATTTGTCATAGATTCCACATACACTCCATTGCCCAAATAAGAGCCTCTATCTCCGAGTGAAGTGGCGACTGGCTCGCTCTTGTATTTCTCGCTCCAATTAAATCATCAAAACCTTTTGGGATACTATAACATCCTTGTCCTGAATAGAGTTCTTGTTTTTTTCATGATCCATGCGTAAAACATCATCTACATGGGATAAACAGTACTGCTGATGCCACTAGTAATTTAGTTTGGTCAATTCCCTATGTAAGTGAATTTTGCACCTCATCACAAAATAGTGACTTTGTTTCCGCACAAATTTTGGACATGTAGTTATCCAGTCTTTTAATATTTTTGGATCATTTCAATTCGGAAGAATATTTTAGATAGAGATTAGGTTGCTTCGGCGGAAATTAACAATTTTTATTGCAAACAAAATATATTAAGATGTAGAGATCTCGTCTTAATGGGCCTATGCCGGGTAGATGTAATCTATCCCCAACAATAAGTCCCCTCCCCCAGTTCATCGAAATATCGTTTCATTACTGTTTTTTTTGTGAATTTCTTCGAATCAGTTTGTTTGAGACGTGATCTCGGTGGAGTATCTTCTCGGTAGCCACCGATTTGTTGATTTCTTAGTACTTTCGACACGTGAGTCGTCTTTGCAGCACGTCGTCATCTTTTTGTTCCATTCCCAAGCGCGTGGAATCCAAACGTTCTCGTTTTAAGTAGATAACTTCTCAAACAACAGAGCTAGTGGGACACGTGTCTCATTTATAATTTTAATAGACCTAATCATGGTGACTGCTCGTCTTTTGTGCCGAGTTTTCTATAAAAACTTATTTCGGATTCCCACTTCTTCATTTCTCCCCTGCTGCTTAAAGGTATTCCCCCTCTGCCTTCTCTCTTCTTTCTCTCTCTAGTTTTTATACTTCAGATCATAATGTCTCCCATCCGCAGCTGTTCTTTGAAGGACAAATCTATTGCCACCGCACCAGACTCTAAAATTTTGGACTCTCTGTTGGTTGGGAGGCCGAGAGTGATAATGCTCAGAGGGATGGAGAATCCGAGGCCTCTGACGGGTGACAACTTGGCTGAGCTGAACGATAATGAACGTAGTGTCGTTTATTTTAGTATGGAGCTAGAGAACTGAGAAACGAGTGGCCACGCATCTCCTGATGAAGTAGAGCGTGAAGCTGGGAATAGATCGGCACAAACGACCAATTCTGCTGAAGAAGCTGACTTGGTTAATAAAGAGAAGAATCCATCTGAAAAGGAGACATATTTCAGATTGGCCAATTTTCTCCCGATAAGATGGGCGAGAACCGACTTCAAATTTGCCGAGGAGATCGATCCCGAGAAGGAGCGTTTTTTTAGTGCCAGGAAGAACCAGAAGTGGGAGAACCATTTTCCTACGCATTCTTCCTTTAAGAGTGTTAAAAAGCTTATCCTTCAAACTGATCCGCCTGCTGGGTTCACGTTCCTTATCCCCACCTCTCATCAAAGACCATGGACCCCTCCCGTTGGATACGCCTGTGTATACGAGTCATGGTTCAACAACTACCGACTTTGGTGGCCTCTTCCTGAGTTTCTGACCACCTACTGCTCTCAACGGAAGATTGCTCTTGGTCAGTATACAACAAACAAGATCAGGATCATGGTAGCGTTGACGGTTTTGGCTGCCGAGTTGGGCATAAAGATGTCGGTTTGTCTCTTTGAGGAGCTCACAACACTGGGTTCTTCTATGGGAGATGGCCCCCAAGTATAACGTGATTACCGGGAAGCCAACAAAAGTGAACTTCTGGAACATATCGTATTTCTACGTAAAGATCAACGAGGCGTCCTTCGAAGATCCTTCAGTGATCCTGAACAGATACTTTAATGCTTACATTGGTATGAACTTGAATATTTAGCTATAACAATTTACTGATGTATTTCATATGTATCTTCTTTGCTGCAGATCGTCTCGGAAAGTGGGCTCAAGGTGGTTCTGATTCTTTCCAGGAGCAAGTCGAAGCTATCAGGACACTAAGTCACCAACATTGGCCTGATATCAGCGAGGCTCACATTCTACCACCTTGAACAGAATTACCCGAACTAAATACGTGCATTTCGGCAGCTTTTTTTTTAAACTTCTTATTCCTGACCGACTTCGCTTCCATGTACATCTGAGACCGCAGTCGAGACTCCTTCCTCTCAGATTCGCAAAAAGAAGATGAGAAAACTCAACCTCACCTCCTTTCCTTCCTATGCTGCCTCGATAGGGACTCCTCCCATGGTCAAGAAGGATCCTATGATGGGAATAGGCTTGCTAAAAGGAGAAGGACCTCTCAACCAGACGAAGGGGCTCCGAATGTCAGCCCTCGCCCTTCTCCCTCCCCCGAACGTCCAACAAGAGAACATCTCGGTGAAGAGGTGGGAAGTCAAGATCTTGTTCTGTCAGATCAAGCTCAAATCAAAGGGGATGCCGAAACTGGATGAACTTTCTCAACGTGATTGGTACCGGAAAATGACTCGAGTTGGTGCCATCGTAAGTATCGTATTTCCACCGAGTTCTTTTCATGTTGTTCACCGTACTTATTTTCTTTGCCTTCTTCTTTTTTTATTAGTTCTCCGGGAACGCCAATCTCATGGTGAGGGATTACGAGATGAATATCAAAACGTAAGAAGAAAAATTGGCAGAGAAGAACATGTCCATGAAGAGGAAGAAGAAGGAGAACGCCAAGCTAAAAGGCAAATGTGGCGTGTATGAAGATCAAGTCGGTCAACTAGTGGCTGAAAAAGATCAAGCCATGAAGATGGCCGAGATCGAAAAATCTCGGGGGGAGCTTCTTTCCAAGGAGCTAGAAGAACTGAAGGCCCCGAAGGAGGTTCTCGATTACCGTCTTTGGAGGTTGGAACATGAGAAGGTTGAGGTAAACTCCAAGTTCGAGACGACAACCAAGAGGTTAAGGGAGTCTCGGGAGCATGAAGTGAGGAAGGAGAGACTGTGCGTCAAGGCTTTCCTAAGACAACAAATGATGCATGCTTATGAGAAGGTGCACCAATATCTGGAGGAGCAAGCTGGTTCTCTACTCTTAAGACAAGGGGACCATAGAAGGCCTCGAGAAAATCCAGACTTTGGGGGTGTCCATGGACGAGGTTGTGGCGCCCTCACCCGCCACTTTCAAAATAAAATAACAAACAACTCGAGATAAAATAATAACACAATATAAAATAATATTACGAAATCTCCACGTCACAATGTAATATAAAAGTCGATACAATACCATAAGTCGAATCCGAAAATAAACATCCGAAATATAAAACATAAGTCCAAAGTCCGAAATACGAAATAAGACATAAGCGATAAAAACCCAAAAGTAGCACTAGTCCTATATGATCATTCGTGCTCGGTCTCACCTGCAAGGGAAAAAGAAGGAGAGGGTGAGCAACTGGGGAGTCGCTCAGTGAGGTATGGGATGCTAAACTGCAAAACCTCAGACTTAGTTCATAGCACTACAAAATGTAGTCCTAGCTCTAGCATGAAACAAACACGGTGTCTACTACACCACATAAAACAACAAACAACGCGCTAATAGAGCATAGCTACTCTATGTACCACGCGTTTCCTCATAAGGATATACATATATACTCGAAGTGTCGCTAATACAGTCTGTCTCTGTACCCTCGCTCACCGTAACGTCGAATGCAAACGTCTCTGCACCACGCCCCCAATAGTAGCGTCGAATCTCAAACGTCTCTGAGCTCATGCCCACATCACACTGTAGCGTTGAAGCTCAGACTCATATGAAATCACGCCCAAAATCACACCGTAGCGTCGAATCTCAGGCATCTCTGAAATCCCGCCCTCTCACATAGTCCTACTCATAACTATATATATACAAATATATAACAGTTCTCCGCATCAATCATTTCACACAACCGTTAAATCCTCTATTATCCTATTTTCGGTTTAACAGTCAATAATAATAATAAACAAGCAAGACTCTCAAATAGACTCGATTCACAGAGACGGATCATGTTTTGAAACTAAACTTTCCATAATGGTAGTACTAAACTAGTTCAAGATTTAAACGGAGTAACCGTCACCTTAGCAATGAAGAGAAGTGGTATCTATGAGCCGCAACTCCTAAAATAGACTCCAAATCTGAACCAGGGTGAAAAATCAAATCAGAACGTTTTTCGAACGGTTTAAAACGGGTCTGGTCAAAGTCTACGGAAAAATCAACCCGCTGGTCAAAGGTTAACCCGATTAACCCTTGACCAGAAATCAATTTGACTTAACCAATCGGTTTATCCTAACCAATTCGCAATTGAACTAAACCAGAACCTAATTAATTTCAATCCGGTTTAATCCTAACCAAAATCAATTTCCCAATAACCAATCGGTTTAACTCTAACCGCAATTAATTAAGCTAACCGAAATCAATTAAAGATAACCGAACCAGTGGGACCCACGTCGGCGGCGATGGCTTCCCGGCGGTGGACGGACAGCGATCAGTCACGGCGGCTCTGGAAAACAGTGGCCCTCGGTGGCGGCGCGTGGGAGTCACGCGTCTCGGCTCCGGCGTCTCGCGGTGGCGCTTGTGTCTCACGCGCTGAGCAAGGCAGAACTTCGTCTGGTGCGTGCGGCTTTGTCCGGGATCCGATCGTAGTGTGGTTGGAGGCTACGGCTTCGTCTCGACGAGAGAAACACGATGGTGGCCTTTCATGCACGAGATTCGCAATGGTTAAAAAGTTATGGCCGATTTACTAAACGGACAAAAACTAACTCGAAAACTAAACCGTTTCCGGCGGGTACCTAAGGTGATGATCGGCGGTGACGAGCTCGGCAAGGTCACGGCACTAGGTGGCGGTGGTGATGAGCTCTGGTGACTCCCCCACTGCAAAACATCACACCCCTTTAGCTCACTCTCTTTCTAACTTCACTATCTCTCTAACTCTTTCTTTTTCTTGCAGGGAAATGAGCTAGGGAAGAGGGGTTTAAATAGAGAAAATCATGGGTACCTAAATGGGGGGACGAGCTTAGCTTGCTAACCAAAACTCTAGCCAAAACAGGGTTGTTACAACTCTTCCCCACTAATACGGAATTCGACCCTGAATTCAAGTCACAAGCTGACTGCTCAATATCATCCCGAAAGAGTTCCGGATAGTCAATCCTCATATCGAGCTCGGGCACCCATGTCTCCTCCTAAATCCCATCTCTCTCCCAACGAACTTTGACCAACATTGTCATCATTCCATGATCCGCTTTCACTTGGCGATCCAAAATCTCTACTGGCTGACACGGCGCACACAAATTCTTACCAAGGTCACTTGGCGACTGCTGCAAAACGAGCTCTGGCTCTCTCACGACTTTCCTCAACACTGACATGTGAAACACGTTATGAAAGCCTGATAACTCTCCTGATAAGTCCAAACGGTAAGCGACTGCTCCAATCCGCTCTAAAATAGGATACGGTCCCATATACCTCGGTTTAAGCTTCTTCAGCTTCCGAGTCTTAAATCCTCTCTGAAATATCCTCATTTTCAGGTATACCAAGTCACCAACCTGGAACTCCAAATCCTTACGCCGCTTATCTGCATAACTTTTCTGACGGTCATGGGCCTCCTTAAGCCAACTCTTAAGCATCTCAACCTGCTCAACCATCTCTTGAACCATTGTTGGTTCTAACTCGCTTCGCTCTCCCACCTCTGTCCAACAAAGCAGGGTACGACACGGCCTACCATAAAGAGCTTCATACGAAGCCATCTTAATACTCGAATGATAGTTGTTATTGTAGGCAAACTCCGCTAGAGGTAAATACTTTGCCCAACTTTCTCCCCAATCTAAAACACAAGCCCTAAGCATATCCTCCAAAGTCTGAATAGCGTTTCAGACTGACCATCAGTCTGCGGATGATAAGTTGTGCTCATATGGACTTTTGTCCCAACCGCCTTCTGGAAGGCTCTCCAGAATGCAGACTTGAGCTTTGTATCCCGATCTGATATAATACTCACTGTAACCCATGCAGTCTCACTATTTCACTAATGTAAATATGCGCCAACTGGTCTGCATCGTCCGTCTTCTTAATCAGTAGAAAATGAGCGGACTTAGTGAGTCTATTCACGATTACCCAAATCGCATTCTTCCCACCTGAAGTGGTCGATAAACCGGTCACAAAATCCATAGTGATCATGTTCCATTTCCATTCTAGCAATGTCAGGTTCTGCAATAACCCGCTAGGCACCTGATGCTCGGCCTTAACCAACTGACAAGTCTGACACTGCGATACAAATGAAGCAACATCCTTCTTCATACCAGGCCAATGGTAATATCGCTTCAGATCCTTGTACATCTTGGTATTCCCCGGATGAATAGAAAAACGCGAATGGTGTGCTTGCTGCAAGATCTCTTTCTTCAACAGCTTATCGTCTAGCACACAAATCCGGTTTCGGTACATAAACATCCCACTCGACGCGGTATGATATCCAATGCTCTCAATCTTGACTTGCTTACACAAAGCCTCATCAACATCTTGAGCCTTATGGATTCTTCCCAGCAAAGCTGCCTTCTCTACGGCATCGAGGCCAACGGCCTCTCCGTCTACAGAAGTGGCACATAATCTGAGACTAGTGAGTGTCCTAGTAAGTTCCTGAACCTCCTTGGTTCCTGAAACATCGCTTATGCGCCTGCTCAAAGCATTTGCCACCTGATTGGCCTTACCCGGATGATAAGCGATTTCCAAGTTATAATCCGCTAACAACTCCATCCATCTGCGCTGTCTCAAATTCAAATCCGCCTGAGTAAATATATACTTCAGGCTCTAGTGATCTGTAAAAATATTTACTTTCTCACCATACAAATATGGCCTCCAGATTTTCAACGCAAAAACAACTGTCGCTAGCTCCAATTCATGAGTACGATAATTAACCTCGTGAGGGCCAAACTGACGTGATGCCTAAGAAATGACTTGCTTCTCCTGCATCAATACACAACCCAACCCAGTTCCTGACGCATCAGTGTAAACATCATATGGTAACACTGGCTTCGGGAGTACCAAAACTAGCGTCTGTGTCAGTTGACGCTTCAACTCAGCGAACTCTTCGAGCAATCCTCTGACCACTCAAACTTAACATCCTTGCTCGTTAGCCGCGTCATTGGTTTTGCGATGCTAGGAAAACCCTTGACGAACTTCCTGCAGTATCCTGCTAACCCCAGGAAACTACGAATCTCCGTAGCACTCTTTGGTGTTGGCCACTCGAAAATTGCAGTAATCTTCTCTGGATCTACCGCAACTTCTGCTTCTGACACCACGTGACCAAGAAATCCAATCTTCCTCTGCCAAAAGCTATACTTACTCAACTTAGCAAACAATTGGTGCTCTCTAAGCTTGCCCAACACAATCCGCAAGTGCTCATCATGCTCTTCTCTGCTCCGAGAATAAACCATGATATTATCGATGAAAATGATCACACACTTGTCCAAATGCTCACGAAACACATCATTCATAAGCTTCATGAACGCTGTTGGTGCATTCGTCAAGCCAAATGGCATCACTAAGAACTCGTAGTGTCCATAGCGTGTACAGAAAGCTGTCTTACGCACATCTCCCTCAGTTATAGCAATCTGGTGATATCCTGATGCCAAATCAATTTTTGAGAACCAAGAAGCTCCTTGTAACTGATCCAACAACTCGTCGATTCGCGGAAGCGGATACTTATTGTTGATGGTTACCTTGTTCAAACCTTTGTAATCGATACAAAGTCTGAAACTCCCATCTTTCTTCTTCACAAACAGTACCGGTGCTCCCCACGGTAAAGTACTCGGCCTGATAAAACCCTTATCTGAAAGCTCTTCCAACTGCTTTTTCAATTCAACAATCTCTGCTGGAGCTAAATGGTAAGGGGCTCGTGAAACCGGTGCTGCTCTGGGTTCCACCTCAATCAAGAGAACGTCACTCCTAGCTGGCGGTGGCCCTTTTAAAGCCTTAAAAACATCTTCGAACTCCGCAACCACTGGAATATCATGCAGCTCAAGCTGACTTTCAACCTTAACCATCAAAATGGTCGCCAGAAATCCTTCTGCTCCTCTCTCCAATAAATCCTCAGCATGCAATATGGAAACAATAAAGACTCCCATGTGCGTCTGAATACCCTGGTACACAATCTTCCCTTCTGCTTGAGGAACATGAACTTTTGCCCTCGGGTAATCCAACACTACTCGATGTCGCGATAACCAATCTATTCCAAGGATAACATCATAAATATTTAGCTCCAACTCCGTCAAGACTCCGAACAACTCGACCCCTCCAAGCATAACGGGTACATCGCGATGAATACCAACTGCTCCCAATTTCTCTGCGCCAACGGTCTGAATCTGCTTAGATTTTGGTTCAAAGACACCCCGAAAGGACCAAGACTGAACCAAACGCGGACTCACGAAGCTGTGAGAAGCTCCCATGTCGAATAAGGTGTGAGCTGGATCACCTCCAACTAAAACCGACCCTACACGAGATTTCACTAACTCCACATGATAACAACAATAACAAAAATACCCAAACACAACAAGTGTGATAAGAACACATACCCGCTATCGGCTCAGATCCTTGGGGATCTCCAATAATAAACACACGCGGAGCGATGGCTAAACGCTTCGGTGGTGGTGGGAGTGCTGGGTGGCCCCTCCTTGGAAAATCTCGGAGAATAAGACCCGGCTGGTTACAACCAAAGCAGTTCCTCACTGGCATCACTGGTGCTACTGCTGCTGCCAGTGGTGCAGCCTGAGCACCTAATGGCCTACTCCGACAAACCCTACTCTTATGCCCCATCTTTCCACAAGTAAAGCACCGGACGTTGGACTGCTCCCAAGTCCTCTTTTGTTATCCTGAAGTCCCTCCAATCTTAGGTTGAGCTGCCCTGGAGAACTTCAGCTCCTCTGCCATACATGTCTCCTAAACAACGACCTTCTCGACCAGATCCTCCAAGCTAGTGTAGGTAACCACGCTGCATCTACCGCGAAGTTCCACTCACATCCCATCCAAAAATCTCCTGATCAAATCCTCCTCATCCATGCTATTACCCGCAAACCTGCAGAGTGGGCTAAAATCCTGCTTATACTCCCTGACAGACTTCACACCCTGCCTCAAATGCTCAAAATCATTCTTCTTCTGGTGCAAAGATTCCCTAGGAAAGTACTTCATATCGAAAGCATGGAGAAAATCATCATAAGTCAACTCGCCACGGTGGATCAATCGCACTCCATCCCACCATACTGCTGCATCTCCGCGCAAGTACAACTCAGCGACATTCAGCTTGAGCCTCTCTGGAAACGAGATAGTCCTTAAACACTTATCCAGCCTATGCTTCCATTCATGAGCAACTGTAGCATCCACTGTACCACCAAAATGCTCCAAGTCCACATACTTCATCTGTCCCATCATCATGATAAAAGTCTCATCAACCTCGGGGACATGCACTAGAATGACGGGTGGTGGCGGCGGAACCTGAAACACTCCTGGAACCGGATGAACGGGAACCTGCGGCTCATGCTGAACCTGAACTGGTGGGGTCTGCTGAGCTGCAGCCATCTGACGAGCAACTTCCTGAGCAGCTATTCGGGCAGCCTCCCGAGGGGCTTCTCTGGCTGCCTCCTGGACCAACTGTCTCAAAGCATCCTGATCAATTGGTGGAGCCACGGGCGGCGGAACCGCATGCTGCACATGCTCATCATCAGCCTCTCTATCGGATATGGCGGGTAGGTCAGGAATGGCTCTTCTCTTTGGTGGTTTCTGAAACAAAGATTAATCCGTTAACCTCTGCTCAACATCAAAAACCAATAATTAAGGAGTGACACAAACGAAAAGGTGTTACTTGTTTTTATTTTTAAAATTCCCAAATCCCCACAAATATTTTAAGAATTTAATAAAACCGATTAAAAATCGAATCAAAACAGTTTAAAACCGATATAAAACCAAGTCCACAAGAATCGCCATACCGGGTCGTAGCCAGGACAGAACCCCGTTCTGATACCAAACTTGTGGCGCCCTCACCCGCCACTTTCAAAATAAAATAATAAATAACTCGAGATAAAATAATAACACAACAAAAAATAATATTACGAAATCTCCACGTCATAATGCAATAGAAAAGTCGATACAATACCATAAGTCAAATCCGAAAATAAACATCCGAAATATAAAACATAAGTCCAAAGTCCAAAATACGAAATAAGACATAAGTAATAAATACCCAAAAGTAGCACTAGTCCTATATGATCACTCCTGCTCGGTCTCACCTGTAAGGAGAAAAGAAGGAGGGGGTAAGCAACTGAGGAGTCGTTTAGTGAGGTATGGGATGCTAAACCGCACAACCTCAGACTTAGTTCATAGCACTACAAAAATGTAGGCCTAGCTCTAGCATGAAACAAACACGGTGTCTACTACACCACATAGAACAACAAACAACGCGCTAATAGCACATAGCTACTCTTTGTACCACACGTTTCCTCATAAGGATATACATATATACTCGAAGCGTCGCTAGTACAGTCTGTCTCTGTACCCCCGCCCACCATAGCGTCAAATGCAAACATCTTTGCACCACGTCCCAAACAGTAGCGTCAAAGCTCAAACGTCTGTGAGCTCACGCCCACATCACACTGTAGCGTCGAAGCTCAGACTCATCTGAACTCACGCCCACATCACACTGTAGCGTCGAAGCTCAGACTCATCTGAACTCATGCCCAAAATCACACTGTAGCGTCGAATCTCAGACATCTCTGAAATTCCGCCCTCTCAAATAGTCCCTACTCATAACTATATATATACAAATATATAACAGTTCTCCGCATTAATCATTTCACATAATCGTTGAATCTTATATTATCCTATTTCCGGTTTAACAGTCAATAATAATAATAAACAAGCAAGACTCTCAAATAGACTCGATTCCTAGAGACGGATCACAATTTGAAACTAAACTTTCCATAATGGTAGTACTAAACTAGTTCAGGATTTAAACGGAGTAACCCTCACCTTAGCTGTGAAGAGAAGTGGTATCTATGAGCTCCAACTCCTTTAATAGACTCCAAATCTGAAACCAGGGCGAAAAATCAAATCAGAACGCCTTTCGAACGGTTTAAAACGGGTCTGGTCAAAGTCTACGGAAAAGTCAACCTGCTGGTCAAAGGTTAACCCAGTTAACCCTTGACCAGAAATCAATTTGACTTAACCAATCGGTTTATCCTAACCGATTCACAATTGAACAAAACCAGAACCTAATTGATTTCAATCTGATTTAATCCTAACCAAAATCAATTTCCCAATAACCGATCGGTTTAACTCTAACCGCAATTAATTAAGCTAACCAAAATCAATTAAAGATAACTGAACCAGTGGGACCCATGGCGGCGACGGCTTACCGGCGGTCACCGGCAACGGCGGCGACATGGTGGTGCTGTGATATCGCGTTCTCTAAGTGTTTGATCAGAACATAGAGTGACCAAATCCACTTGACATGTTTTGTCTACTGTGGTTTACTAACGACTTCCAGTCATAACTTGTTATGGTCGAGTGGTTCATCAAATTTTTTTTGAAGTCCGAGTTGGAGTTGAAAAGTATAATATTTTATTATTTTCTCTTCGTTGTACACGAAACATAACAGATAAAGCCGAGTTCTAAGGAAAATAATATACATCTATATATATATATATATTTTTTTTTTTTTTTTGTGACTGAACCCAATTAAAGGTTGCTGACGTGGTGTGTATTTTGTTCTAGCAGGGTAATAAATATCCTAAACAATCAATTGTCAAATTAACCCTAATCTTAACACACTCTATAATACTCTTGCCAAAAGAGATCAGGTGTAGTACTTAGAGATCGAATCCACAAAGAGCAAAAGCACACAATAGATTTCGTATTTCTAAAGACTAAGCTAAGTGAATATATATATTGGTAATGAATAATCAGATTAAGAAAATATTCCTTGTCAAGAAGTACGATGCAACATGGAAATATGCAACTAATGCAAATATGAAAATATTCTAGATGTAAATATAAATGTAAATATGCTAGATCTAGGGTTTCAAGCTTTATGAATTATAATTGATATGAGGGACGAAATCGTAAATATTCTAGAACTCAAATGTTAACTATTCTGACCCCTTTTAACTCCAACTCTCGATGCGAGCAAAAAGAACCACCATCGATCGACGGCTAAGACCAGGTGTTGATCGACAATGAAATTAGAAGGAAATATGGGCGAGATTTGATAAGTCCACCCGACTTATTAGACCAGCTCTCACATGTATCTATCAACCTAGTTCAACAGAATCTATTCTGGCACAGAACCTACATTCGTAGTTGTCCATGTCCTATCATCGAGATCCTAGTTAGCTACTCTAGAATGCAAGCATTAAGCACAACTCAATTGATGGATATTAACTTAACCTAACAATCCTATTTTGGGGCTAATCCATGATTACTATCATTCAACCCTAAATCTAATTAGTAACTACTCAGACATGATCTTTGTCACATAAACCATAGATGAATATAGTATATATGAAATAAAATAGAAAATAGAAAAACCAAAAGAGTTCCGGGAGGACTCTGAAGGAGTCTCTCCTTTCTCTCTTAATACAAAATAAAACTAAAATTCTCTATAAAACTTTGTCTAACTCTCTCTAAATGTTGTCTCTTCTCTCTCTCTCAAGACATAGATATAAATATAAAAACTCTAAGTCTAGGTCAAAACTCGTCCAGGGTATTTACATCTTTCTGACGTGGGCTTTGATCATCGATCCATGGCAAGTGTGCTACATCGATCGCTCTCGAGCTTCGATCATCGGTCGCCGTCAAGTTTGTTCCATCGATCGATGGCTTCGTCGACTCCCTAGATGATCAGCTACGGATTCGTCTCTTCTAAATGCTCCAAAAGCTCCAAATATCTCATATATCTCCAAAATGTTTATGGACTTGTAAATACTTCAAACCATAGCCTAGACACACATTATAGAATCTAAATATAGCCTATAATATAGCCTAAATCTGGTAATAAATAGACTATATCAACTCTTCTAGACTTAACCTTTTGCTTGTCCTCAAGCAAACAAATATGTGAAAAAGGTTTTGAAAAGTGGGGACTCACATAATATCTAAGTATAACTATCACCCTACTTTGTTGCAACCACATCCTATCAAGTCAATCACAGAGAAACTTTATATACCCTATCCTAGTATAGCAACCAAATCCATTCTACCAACAACTTAGCAAATACTAGCTTGACTCTCCCCTCTATTGATCTCATTTCTTTGCATAAAATAAAAGTGAATGCTTTACGTTGGGAGTATCGATCAAAGGATACATGGATTCTTACCTCTGCAAGTATCTGAACAACTAGGTACAAAGTCTTCTCTGATCCCTTTCTTCCCTCTTTTTATCTCTTCTCTGGATCTTTTTCGATCAATGATGCCATCTCATTCTTTTTTTTTTTTCTTTTTTTTTTTCTTTTTGGGCAAAGTTGTAGGCGAATAATGGGATCATAGATAATTTCCTACCCCTTGCTTCCAACAATGTGTGATCATTCCTCTGAATTAGAATAATGGAGTCATATGTAATTTACCTACCCCTTTGCATCTTGGAAAATCATCTCAATCTTTTAAACTTTTAAGTAGATGCTGAAGGGAGAGGGAGAGAAGGGAACCAAAGGTGCAATGACTTGTACCTACAAATTTCCAGAAGGAACCCGATCCAGACTTAAATTACACTGTCCCGAGTGTTATTCAGTCCGAGATTGGTGAAGAGAATAAATCATAAGAACTCAGTTTGATAAAGGAAAACGGTATACCTGCTTGCTGGTGGTGACCGTCGATCGACACAGTTAAGTGGCGATCGATCGATACAGAGGATACTCCGTCGATCGATAATGATCAAGTGTTGATCGATGTTGTGTGCAAACTCATGTTCCTTTCTCTTTAAAAACCTGTAATAGTATAACAAAATCCGAAATTAGACTAAGGTAATCAAGAAAATAATTAAAACTTACTAAACAATGGGTTGCCTCTCACTCAGCGCTTGGTTATAGTCTTAAGCTCGACGTTTGAACTTTCTAACTAGTATGGAGGTGGATCAACACTTGGAAAGCAAGTGTCTACATCTTCTATGCTCATCTGAAACCATGTACCAATGAAGCTCCTCATTGCTTCATCACTTCTGGTTTTCTCATTCTTTGTAACCTCTCTAGCATCCTCCATGGAATGCATTCTTCTTTGTAGGTTCTTAATACTGCGCTGTAGCATTCTAAGTCTTGCAGCTGTAGTCTCTGATATATCTTCCAGTTGTTGAGAAATATCTTCCTTCATTAGGCTATGGGAAAAAGTAATCTCATCAAACCTTTCTTCCAGTTGTGTTTATGCTGTTGTCTTCTGCCAGTTGGCTTCAGTGTCGATCGATGGTCGTAGGGTGCCGTCGATCGATGCTCGTTCGTCTGGCCTAATCGCATGATGTCTTTGTATAATATTCAAATCTTGCTTCATCTTATTCATGCGTGTAGTCAAATTGGTAAGACATATGTTTATAGGATAGTAGACATCATCAAGCCTTGTGCAGAACTCATCCAGTGATATCTCTTGAGCTTTGTAGACTTCATGCACAATATCATCAATCTCTGTTCTGCTATATCTCCTTTGATTTTTCATAGACATACTGCTCCTTGATGCATGTTCCGGTAGACATATGTAGCTCTACTTAAACATAAAATCTCTCCCTAGAACAACTTTGATGTCTTCAGCTTGCACATTCACTACTCTTCTGTTTGTAGCTCTTGCATTACCATTCTTATCTCTGTAGATGTCATACTCATCTTTCTTTTCCCAATGAAAAATTCTTCTGCATGTAGCATCATACGCTCTCGTACCATGCTCGATACAACCATCGATCGATGATGGGTGTATCCTGTTGATTGATGCTGAACTCACCGGATAGTAGGCAGTTGAAGTACGAAGTCTATGGAACTTCGAAATAGTACTGTGGATTGATGCTGACTGTTGTAGATCGATCTAAGATGTGGAGACGTGTATGAAATATTACAAATCTGCTCGGTCTTCTGCTTCTCTATGTCGATCGATGTTGAATGAGCTGCGTCGCTCGATGCTCGTTTATCCACTTTCGCCCAGCTGGCATCGTCTCATGCAATATCATGATATTCAATCAGCTCTCCTTCTTTGTCGATCGATGGTGTATGGTGTCCATCGATCGACTCTTGGTTACCAAGTTGTTCGCACTCTGCTTCTTGGTTAGTATTGATCGATGGCGAATGGTTGTCGATCGATGTCAATTTCCCGATTTGATGAGAAATTTGGAAAACACCGGCCTCTTCCATTGTGGTACCACTGTATTCGATTTGCTCTTCTTGTTTGTAATCTTCATTATACTTGAGGTAGGTTGGGGTGTAATTACCATTTCCATGCAGGTGTTGGTCGTTTCTGGGGTCAGGCCGTCGATCGATAACAAAAGGGTGAGTGTCGACCGATTGCTGATTAGCAAACGTGTCGATCAGTGCTCTGGGTTGGGTGTCGATTGATGCTCCATCCTCAGACTCTTCGTTAACCTCATAATTGCAGAAGTATGTGGCCACAAGTTCTCCATCATTAGACAACTTTGTGAGGTCAGGTTTATTCTTATAAATTTCATAATTAATATTATGATCAATCAAGGAAAGACACAACATGTTAGTTTTCATGTCGTAGATAGCTCTCACGGTAGCCATGAATGCTCTTCCAAGTAGTAGTGAAGAGTTCCAATTGATATGGATATCCATGACATAGAAATCTATAGAGACTAGGACATTCTGAATCTGCAGTAGAACATCTCTACAAATACCTCTTGAATCCACTCTGGAGCAATCCACAAAGACGAATAAATCATTGGAAGGCTCCACTCTTAGGTTCAGCTTTTCGGTCATAGCTCTGGGTATGATGCTCACTGATGATCTAGTGTCGCAGAGGGCATTGGGAAATTTGTGTACTCTAATCAAACACGGAATCACGAACTTCCCAAAATTACTTTTCTTTTTCAGAATGATCCTCTGCTATGGAGTTTCCACATTCATGACTTTCGGTAGATGAACACGTTTTGTTGCGAGAAACCATCGATCGATGGTTGAGGGTTTACCCGATACTACTAACTCCATGGGTACCGTCGATCGATGCGCCTTGACTTGTGTCGATCAATGCATGTGCGACATGTCAGACGAGCTTGTATTTTCCATACGGGAATCCCTCTCTAGCAGCCTTTCTCTCTTAACTTCTACCCAAAAATCATCATCGGTCAATGCATTGATTTGGTGACTCTTTCCAGCCTATATTTTTTCCTTGATTAGGCTCTCATGTCTCCTAATAGTTTGACTTGTCTGCATCACCTGATTCTCTAGCTTCTTCACATGGGTGTTGAGATTTTCGAACTTGGTGTTGAGATTGAGGTACATACCATCTATCTTCCCATTGAAATCTACTGTCATCTTCTGATCTCCCTCCAAAACTCTCTCAACCATTGCTTTAATCTTGCTTTCTTGAGCTTCGGGAGGAGGGTTCTAATAGTCGGAGGACTCACAAGTTATGTTGTTGTTGAAGGGCCTTTGCTGTGATCTCTGATTAAAGTTATCCCTTTGACCATTCCCATAGGAGTTCCTATTGAAACCTTGATTCCCTTGTCTTTGGAAACCATTCCCATCAAGGTAGTTCACATCCTCTTCAATATCTTCATCTCTAGACTTCATTGCTTCCACTTCTGCAAATGTGACATGTTTCCTGAGAAACTTCTGAACACTATCCAACTTTGCTTTGACTTCTTCAATCTGCTCCTTGCGCATTGTTCGAGTTGACTTCTTCCTCTCAAAGTATGTGTTCTTGGTGCTGTTGCTGGATGCCTGATTCTCAACCAACCTTGTAGCTTCTTAAGGACTCCTAGTGCTGAAATTTCCTTCACTGGCTGTGTCCAAAGTCATCTGGTTTCGTAGTCCAATACCTCTAAAGAAAGTGCTGAGAAGTTGCACTTCGTTGACCCATAATGTGAACAATCTCTCTGGTATAATTTGAATCTGATCCATGAATTTCTGAAGGATTCTGAAGGGTCTTGTGAAAAGGTGGCAATCTTGCTCCTCATATCTTCTGCTCTCGCGTCATCAAAGAAGTTGTGCAAGAAAGCATTCTTGATGTCAGTCCAGAATGTCAGGGATCCTGGTGGTAACTGCTTGAACCAATATGAAGCTTCTCCAGCAAGTGAGTACTTGAAGAGCTTACAAAAAATAGTCCCCAGGGACTCCATTGGCTTTAATGGCAGTCACTAGATCCTCAAATAGCTCCAGATGATCCATAGGATGCTCATGTCTCAGCCCATTGTAGGGTGTCTGTGCTACAAGTCCGAAGAAGGCGGGCTTATATTTCTGTGATCAGCTTGGGCATTAGCTTCGGGTTGAGATTTTGCAGCATTTGCTTCTGCTTCTGCATCAGGGATTATAGTCCCATGATCGTCTATCTTCTGACATGTTGCATTACACAGGTGATCGTCAGAGTCACGCATGTATCCGTTCTCATCCCTAATCAGTATCAAAGTAGCAACCATCTGAACTCGTCTGTGTCTGTCGATCGATGTGGGTTGGATGATGTCGATCGGTGTTAATAGGTCAGCATCGGTCGATGAATGTATGTTGATGTCGATCGATGGATGTAGGTTGACGTTGGTCGATGCTGAGTGATCAATGTCGATCGACGGTAGAGTTTAGATGGTGGTCGATATGGTCCGTGAAGAAGTGTCAGTCGACACGGTACTAGTGTTGTCGATTGATGCTTGTCGTCTTTCTCTACGGATCGAGCGTTCAATTCTGTCAGGGTCAGAGGATGATATCAGTTCTTGTCCTTTGTTGCTTCTGGTGCTTCTTTTGCATGTACCTGAAAATAAGGGAAAAAAAAATTATTAGTAACTTTAAAAATCAGTAATAAACCTAGACTAAATCCTAGAAATTAAATCTAACGGCGATCTATGCTCCCCGGCAATGGCGCCAAATTTGACGTGGTGTGTATTTTGTTCTAGTAGGGTAATAAATATCCTAAACAATCAACTGTCAAATTAACTCTAATTTTAACACTCTATAATACTCTTGCTAAAAGAGATCAGGTGTAGTACCTAGGGATCGAATCCACAGAGAGCAAAGACACACAATAGATTTCTTATTTCTAAAGACTAAGCTATGTGAATATATATATTGGTAATGAATAATCAGATTAAGGAAATATTCATTGTCAAGAAGTAGGATGCAATATGAAAATATGCAACTAATGCAAATATGAAAATATTCTAGATGTAAATATAAATGTAAATATGCTAGATCTAGGGTTTGAAGTTTTATGAATTATAATGGATAGGAGGCACATAAATGTAAATATTTTATAACTCAGATGTTAACTATTCTTACCCCTTTTAACTCCAACTCTCGATGCGAGCAAAATGAACCACCATCGATCGACGGCTAAGGCCTGGTGTCGATCGACGATTAAATCAGAAGGAAGTATGGGCGAGATTTGATAAGTCTACCAGACTTATTAGACCAACTCTTGCATGTATCTAACAGCATAGTTCAACAAAATCTATTCTGGCACAAAACCTACTTTCGTAGTTGTCCATGTCTTATCATCGAGATCCTAGTTAGCTACTCTATAATGCAAGCATTAAGCACAACTCAATTGATGGATATTAACTTAACCTAACAATCCTATTCTTGGTATAATCATAGATGAATAGAATAAATATGAAATAAAATATAAAAACCAAAGGAGTTCGAGGAGGACTCTAAAGGAGTCTCTCCTTTCTCTCTTAATACAAAATGAAACTAAAATTCTCTGTAAATCAATGTCTAACTCTCTTTAACTGTTGTCTCTTCTCTGTCTCTCAAGACATAAATATAAATATAAAAACCCTAAGTCTAGGTCAAAACTCGTCCAAAGTATTTTTGTCTTTTTGACTTGGGCTTTGATCATCGATCGATGGCAAGTGTGCTACCTCGATCGCTCTCGAGCTTCGATCATCGGTCGACGTCAAGTGTGTTCCATCGATCGATGGCTTCGTCAACTCCCTAGATGATCAGCTATGGATTCTTCTCTTCTAAATGTTCCAAAAGCTTCAAGTATCTCATATATCTCTAAAACGTTTATGGACCTGTAAATACTCCAAAACATAGCCTAGACACACATAATAGACTCTAAATAGAGCCTATAATATAGCCTAAAACTGGTAATGAATAGGTTATATCAGCTGCCTACGTACCCGAGATGGGATCATGTCACTCGTAATAAATAGGCTATATCAGTTGTCTACGTATCCAAGGTACCTTTTCAGGTTGAGCGAATTCCAGGACTTCGGGATTGGTTCACCAGAAGATATCTCAAGTCGATAAACTTCGGGTTTGAATACGTGTGTTATCTTGTAGGGCCCTTCGCAGTTGGTGCCGGGTTTATCTGCTCTCTACTCCTTGGTATTTTCTAAGACCTTTCGAAGGACGAGATCGCTGAGTTTTAGCGGGTGAGACTTAACCTTTTTGTTGTAATAGGACTCGGCGAGATGTTGGTAATTTTGAATTTGTAGTAAAGTTTGATCTTGTCGTTCTTCGAGTTGATCGAGGACGTTGACATCATTTCATAATTAAGATCACTGTGTTGAGGCATCTTCAACCTTCTGAGGCTAGTTACATTGACTTCGGCGGGAGCCATTGCTTCGATCCCGTAAGCCAATGAAAACGACATTCTTCCTTTGGCGCTACGAGGTGTAGTTCAATGAGACCAGAATACTCCATCCAACTCGTCAGCCCAATGACCCTTCTTGAGATCTAGTTTTTTCTTGATCCCGTCTATGATGACTTTTTTTGTTGCCTCGGCCTGGCTATTCTCTTGTGGGTATCTGGGAGTTAAGAAGCTCATGCGAATCCTGCATTTGTCACAGAATTCAAGAAACTTGTTGGAGGTGAACAAGGACCCGTTATCGGTGACTATCTCGTAAGGTAATCCATGCCGACATATGATGTACTCCCAAACAAAACTTTGTACTTCGTTCTCGGTGATCTGGACATAAGCTTTGGATTCAACCCACTTGGTGAAATAATCGGTCAAAATGAGTAGAAAATGCCTTGTCTTGAGCTGGGTAAAGGGCCGACTATGTCCATTTCCCATCGCATGAATGGGTATGGTGCCACATATGTTTTCAGCAACTCGGTTGGAGAATGTACGTTGGGCGCATGTCGTTGGCATTTCTCGCACTGCGATGCATACTTTTCGCAGTCAGTGACCATGGTGGGCCAGTAATGACCCTAGGACTTCAGTTTTAATGCGAGAGCTTTGCCTCCTCTGTGATTGTCGCCTTCTCCTTCATGAGTTTCGATCATGAAGAGCTCCGCTTCTTCCTTTCCAACATAGGTAAGGAGCACCTTGTTTGCGGTCCAACGGTGTAGCTTACCGTCTAGAGATACGTAGTTGGATTTTTTTTCCTTGAGTCGACGAGATTCCCACTTGTCTTCCGGAAATATTCCTTTCTCGAGGTAGTCAACAAAAGGTGTTCGCCAATCTACTTCATCCACTGTTTAGGAGGTGATCTCGTTGCTACTAGTGGAGATGGCAAGGATATCATTGCTTCATGGGAGCGTGATACTCGTTTTTTCACTTTATGGATCGGAATCGTCCTTGTGATTTGATCTTGTTGATTGGTTCCCAATGCGACCAATGCGTCTGTGAAAGAATTGTCTTTCCTGGGGACCTTGGTGAGTTTGAAGAAATCAAACTCTGCAGCTAGGCTTTTGACTACACTGAGATAAACGTTCATTCTTTCGTTCCTGACTTCATAATCTCCGCTGTACTGACTGGCGACGAGTTGTGAGTCGCAAAAATCTTGTAATCGCTTTGCTCAACCACTTTTGCCAAGTGAAGTCCTGCAATCAATGCTTCATATTCAGCATCGTTGTTGGATGTCGTGAAGCAGAGTCGGAAGGACTGTTTAATGAGCTCCTCGGTAGGCGATTGGATGTGTACGCCTATTCTTGATCCTTTGTTAGAAGATGCTCAATCAACGTGCAAGATCCAACTCTTCATTGGAATGTCGAGTTCCGCTGCTTGGTCTGGAGGGATTTCGACCTGAAAGTCGGCCAAGATTTGAGCCTTAATTGTCAACCTGCTTTTGTTGGAGATGACGTACTCGCTGAGTTAGATCACCACTTGGAGAGTCTTCCACAATGGTTTGCATTTTGTAGTATGGTCCGCAGGGGTAAGTCGGTGAGGACGACGATGGAATGGGATTGGAAGTAGGAACGTAGTTTCATGGCCGATGTGATGACGGCTAGAGCCATCCTTTCGAGGGTGGGGTACCTGGTTTTAGCATCGGTTAAGCGCTTGCTTGCATAAATGATGGGGTGTTGTTCACCTCGGTCTTCCTTGATGAGCACACTGCTAACAGCCGATGGGGAGACCGCAACATAAAGATATAACGTGTCGTCTGCGTCCGGTTTTGCCAATACCGGCGGTGTCGTCAGGTATTGCTTCAATGCGGAAAATGCCTTCTCGCACGCTTCGTCCCACAAGAATCTCTTGTTTCCTCGCAGCAATTAGTAGAACGGGAGACACTTGTTCGTGGATCGCGAGATAAATATGTTGAGGGCCGCGACTCGTCCTGTGAGGCGCTGGATTTCTCGAGAAGTCTTAAGATTGGGCAAGTCTAAGATCGCGGAGATCTGTTTAGGATTTGCTTCGATTCCTCGCTGTGTCATGATGTAAACGTGGAATTCACCGGAAGTAACTCCGAAGGTGCACTTTGCTAGCTTGAGTTTCATCCCGTACTTGTTGAGGGTGTCGAAGCATTCAGCGAGGTGTCAGATATGGTCTTCAGCGACAAGGGACTTGACAAGCATGTCGTCGATATAAACCTCCATGGTAACTCCTAGCTTATCGGCGAACATCTTATTGATGAAACGCTGGTAGGTTGCTCCTGTGTTTTTGAGTCCGAACGGCATCACTCGATAATAGTACGTGCCGCGATTAATAATGAACAAAGTTTTCTCTCGATCGTCTGGATGCATCATGATTTGATTGTCGCCAAAGAAGGCATCCATGAAGGAGAGCAGATCGTTCCCAGCCGTGGACGCAACCATCTGATCGATGTGAGGTAAGGGAAAATGTCTTTTGGTCAAGCCTTGTTTAGATCGGTGAAGTCGATGCATACTCTCCACTTTCCGTTCTTCTTTTTGACGACGATCGAATTGGCTATCGACCTCGTCGTTTACGGCCTTGACTCTTTTGGGACCGAGTTTACGCCATTTCTGCTTGATCAGTTT
This sequence comes from Sinapis alba, assembly GCA_012274485.2. Lineage (NCBI taxonomy): Eukaryota > Viridiplantae > Streptophyta > Magnoliopsida > Brassicales > Brassicaceae > Sinapis > Sinapis alba. The sequence continues at coordinate 572,913 of MU106271.1, read as the reverse complement.
GTACATCAGGTCGACGTTTAGTCTGTGGGTTGTAATAGTCAGATCGATACCATGAATATTGGCAGTCGTCCAAGCGAAAGTTAACTTGTTCACACGGAGGAACGTGGTTAGTTTTGTTGTCATGTCATTGATGAGTTCGGAGACTATACTGACGGTTCTATCTGGATTCCCTGCATCAATGCCGACTTGGATCGTTTCCTTTTTCTGCGGCGACAACTTCTTTTATGGTTTGACGAGGAAGGTGACCTGCTGATTTTGAAGTCGGAGACCAGCATGCTTCTCGCGAGGCGCTGATTCCCTTTGAGCGCGAAGACAGTTCATTCTCTGGTAGGAAATTTGACGCACTGGTGGTACGTCGATGGAACTACCTTCATCATATGAAGCCATGGCGTGCCCCGGATTGCGTTGTATTGGGTTTTTGTATCGATCACGGAGAACTTAACGAGCTTACTCACTCCGCCGACAAAAACATTGAGGCGGATAGTGCCTAACATTTGTGTTGATGATATGTTGAATCCGGTAAGCGCCCTCGACGAGGGTTTGCTGTCTTTGAGATCCACCATCATTTTTATCAAGGTCTGTCGGAAGATGAGGTCGACTGAGCTCCCGATGTCGATGAGGACACGAGTGACTTTGCAAGTACCGATTTGTAGCTTGACTAGCAGGGGATCATTGTGTGGATGGTCTACATCGGTTAGATCGCTATCCAAGAACATGATTGGTGTTTCTCCTCGCGCTTAGTCGGCCATCTCTGAGCAGTTACTACTTTGCGTTGATGACATTAACCTGTCCAGAAATGCTGGGATGTTTATCAGATAATGACTTTCGAAGATCAGGGGCCACTGCGTCTGTTTTGGGGGTAAGTTTCTGACGGAGGTCGTCGTCCGAGAGCTTTGTTTTTTTTTCTTGTGAAGGAGAGTATCTCACAGGTCGGTCATCGAGCGTTTTTGCTGAAGGCGGTCGCGGAGGTCTCCCCCATTCTCTCGGAGATCTCGGTTGTTGTTATCTTTGGAAGATGAAGACGTCGATGGATGTACCAAGATGAGGTTGATCCGTCGAGCGACTTGTGGTCTTTTGTCCTTGGTATCGGTATCGTCGCGATGCCGAGGTGAAGCAAATGCATCATGATCGTCTGGGTGAACTGCCTGGCTAGGCTCCTGCGTTTTAGCGTTTGTTTGTCGATTTTTGGTCCAGCTGCCTTTCTTTTTAGTGGGTCTGGCTTTTGGTGGGTCGGGCGTGACGACTCTGCTTTTGAATGCCGAGTATAAGGCTTTCTCGAGCTGTTTACATTCTTTCGTATCGTGACCCTTGGTTTTGTGGTAAGTACAGAACTTTGTTTCGTCGTACGAAAAAGGTTTCTCCTCTAGAGTTTTGTCCCACACACTCCATGGTCGTTCAGTTGCTGTTGCGGCAGAAGTGGCTCCTACTTCCTCTGTTGCTGAGTAGACCTTCTCTTTCTTATCGTAAGGCTGATGCTGGCGAGGTTCCTAGTAAGTAGTCGTCGTCTTTGGTGTTAACTGGAGTTTTAGCGCGTTTTGCTTCGCGGTATAGGCCGCTTTTCCTTTTCCATCCGGATGAAGCAATTTGCTCTATGAAGGGCGTCTTCAAGGGTGATTGTGCTATTCGTGTAGAGATTGGATCGGAAGGACGATCTGATCCATAGCGCGTTGCGTAGTGCGTCCACTGTGGTTTTATCTGAACATCGACCTTGGAAAGTAGGTTCTTGAACCTTTCCATGAAGTCTTGGAGAGACTCCTTTTGACCCTTAGATATCTTCCATATATCGGTTGTTGAGGCTCCATGTCGAATGTACATGGAATAATGCTTCAGGAACTCAGTAGAAAGTTCCTTGAAAGTGTCGATTGAGTTCTCTGATAATCGAGAGAACCAAGTGAGAGCAGGTCCATTCAAATTTTCAACGAAGAGTTAACAATAACCGGTATCTCGTTCCTCTGCGGTGAAGTGAGCTTGGCCCATGGCGATGTTGAAACTGGTCATGTGGTCGCTAGGGTCGGAGTCGTTGAGAAAAGATAGGATCCTGACTTTATCCTGGTGTCAAACTCTGACATCAGTGATCTTCTTGGTGAAATGAGTTTTTTGAGTCCCTTCCAAGACTCGATCGATTTCCGGTGCAAAGCTTGTAGCTTGATGGATCCGAGACGACATGTCTTGAATCGTCCCTCGAAGGCGAATGAGTTCTTCGTTAGTTGCTTGATCGGCTGCCTGATCTTGTACTGTAGTTTGAAACAAACGTCATCTGGCTGTTTCAAGATCTTGATTGTCCAGTTGCGTAGGCAGTATGCACGTGGCGGTGATTACGTCTAAACGTTCCTGTGTTGCCTTGTTTGCGGCGTCTTGTTGATCGAGTCGCTGTACCACGGCGGCGAGAAATGCCAAGACGGTGTTGAAGTCGACTGGTTGTTGACCTGTTTGATTCGTCGGAGATTCCATCATCGTTTTGATCGGTGTTCTTGATCACTACTATCTTATTCCCCACAGACAGCGTCAATTCTTAAATATGAAATCGGTATACCTCGATTGATTTATCGATTTCGATGGTATGTTATCAGAGAGGCGAGTTTAAGAACACATCAAAGATGTTTATTGAATAAAGTCAAAGGTTTGATGAAGAACAAAACAAAAACAAGTTGTATGATAAACCCTAGTTCTAGACTGCTTTGATCGTATGTATGTGAATGTACTCTTCGACTCCAACCCTTCTCCTTTATATATACACTAGCTTGATGCCTAAAGTCGGTTCTCGGTCTTATGGGCCGACTTTTGATTTTGCTCTTGGGCTGAGATCTCGTCTTAATGGATCTGTGCCGGGTAGATATAATTTATCCCCAACATGGAAGATAAATGGATTTAATGGAATCCGTGTGAGTGTCCAGACCTGAAATCTCTGGTGAAAATTCAAAAAAACACATGATTTATAGATTTATAGATTTCTCAGATGATTTACATCGTATATAATTTATATCGTTTTGTATTCCCCTTGCTCTTAAATTTTTCTTAACCGTTATACACCATGATACCAATTACCATCAAAAGATATGAGATATTGACAAGTAAAAAGCGTCACATGTACCTGGTTTTTATGTTTTCTTATTTATTTATTACTAGGTGTCTAACCCGCGTAGGACGCGGGCATGATCTATTTTAATCTGAAAAATGTAAAGATACATTTTTGATCATGCAGTTGAACAAAAAGTAAGAAATCAAACAATAATGTGATCACATGAATTTAAAAAAATTCTTTATATGCAGAATAAACGCCACATAAACTATAAATATTGTGTCATTTGGTAGTATTATTGTGACAACCTGCCCCGTGGGAACTACCCGCCCCGTGGACCCCGGCTCACAGCGCTGCAGCGCATCGACCCCAACCCCTCCCTCATGAGTTCTCACTAACTCCATAATTAGGTTGTTGGTGCGCCTCGAACCCAGGACCTCACCCTTTAACAGCATTCCCACAGGACAAGCTGTCACCAATTGAGCTGCAGATCAATTGGTGACAGCTTGTCCTGTGGGAATGCTGTTAAAGGGTGAGGTCCTGGGTTCGAGGCGCACCAACAACCTAATTATGGAGTTAGTGAGAACTCAT